>NEWO01001317.1:79852-92736 GCA_003013225.1 Phalaenopsis aphrodite | reverse complement strand
TAAATTTTTCAAAAATATAATTTTTCTTATTAAAGATAGTTACACTATATTTAACATTTCTACACTACAAATTTTTAACTGAAAGTTTTTCTTCATTATTATGAATTTTAATTAAATTTTCTTGCTCATTTCTATAATAAAATTTTACTTCCCTAATATAACTTCATATACTTGATCATTTTTCTTTTCAAATCAAATTCACTTGTAGCACATTTGAGAACAAATAAAATTGAAGTTTTGAAAATATTTTTTATTCCCCCCCCAAACTTAGATTTTTGACAAGATTAAACAGTTTAACAGTAGATACATATAAGCAGGATAAAAAATTGAAATAAAATGCTTATAGGAATTTGTATACCCTAATTATACAAGTATAAAGCTAAACACCGTAGTAAAATTAATTTTTTTTATCAATTTTCTATCATTTTAATTTTAATTCAATTTGGAAAGTTTCATTAGACTTCTAAGTAGTAGGTATAGACATAAAAACAAACAAACACACTAACTTTGATTTCATGGTCTAAACATAAAAACAAACACACTAACAAGATAAAAGAAAAATACAGGGTAACGATTTTCTGAAATTAAAGTTTAAAGTTAAAGCTAGCAAGATTTTCAACTTTTCAAAAGACATAGAACTAACTTCAATCCTAACTAACTAAACCACATTACTAAACACACAAAAACAATTACCACCCTAGAATTTAAAATAAAATACTAACAAAACACAAACATCACAATAACAATTAAACAAAAAAACCAACACATCATGTAGTCCAAACAAGTACACAGATTCAAATATCTCAAGTTCACACCACGAAGTCTATCACATATTACAAATATAAAAATAACGTAGTCCTCCTCCTCATCAGCTGAATTACCGTTGTTCCAGACACCTATAGGCACATAATCAGGATATATTGGATATGAAGGAAACTCTAGTCCTTGGTTACCCCTAATGAGGCTTTCCAAAGATGAGTGAAATTTATCCTCTCAATCACTTTGCCTTCTAGCAGAACCATCAATATGTTCTACAAAATGCTTTAGATTTTGAACCTTATATGCAGTATAATTAATATTATCCATCCTCTGCAATAATTGATCCTAAGTTTTAGTAGACTAACCTCTAGAAGTAGATGCTCACGAGGTGGATGGTCTTGATGTAGAAGCAGCAGAGGTGGATGCATCAGACGTAGACATTCCATAACTTCTTGAAAATCCTCCTCTCTAACCAAAAATAAAGTGCTCAGAATACGATTTCACATTTACACTTGTAATTGGCTTTAAAGGTAGCAGCACTTCTTCCCAACTATCATATCTCACGCCAGCCTGCTCACACAAAGCAAAGATCAAGGAAGCAAATCTTAGACCTGTAGTAGTAGCAGTAGTGGCAGAACTAATGATAGTTTGATAAATCAAAGCTCTAATATTGATAAGCTTACCTTCCTAAATACAATTATTCAATGTTGCTCTCCCCCTCGTAACTTCACTAAGATGATTCGTCGGTAACAAATGAGCTGAAATAAAGTAGTTCCATGCCTTCGATGGTGTACTTAACTTTGAAGTGGAAAAGTTGAATCTCTTCTCATTTGTAATTTTCCAGAGTCCCCTTCCAACAGTCAAATATGAAATAATCTTGTCGAGTTCTGTCTCATTCGGAATATAGTTTGCATAAAAACATAAAGTATCAGGCAATAAATGGTAGAACATATTGATTACCTCCGGTGAAAAATGTATCAATTTGCCTCTGACCATGACTCGATTCTCTTCCGCCTCAGAATAGTTTGCATAAACCTCTCGTACTATAGATATCACAACCATAACAGAAAAACAACAGAATCGTTCCCATTGTCGGCGAACCATCAAATCTTTTACGGATTCACAAAGATTTTTAAAACACCTCTCAGGAATCAATTTTCGTGACTGTAGAGTGTCGTTATATCTGTCCTGAGCTTTTGAACTCACAAAATTGCTCGAATCAAAGTGGGTCTTTCCCTTACTCCTCTTCATTCTTGGGGCCATTCTACAAATTTCACAAAATTTAATAATAACTTTAAAAATCAAGTCTAATCTACTAAACTTAACTCCTATAAGCATAAACTACACTTTCTATGCAATTTCTATAGATTTTTCTTCACTTTTCTTCATGAACAGTGATTTTAGGGTTTTTCAAAATGTACTCCAAATACATGATGAAAATCCAAAATTGCTACATAGAAGTGAAGCTCTGACCGTAAGAAATCCAAATCTAGCAAAGTTGGCTCAAATCCACCAAGAAATCACCATGAAAAGGTTTGCCCTAACTTCAAAATCACAAACTTGAGAGGAAGAAGACAATGATAGGAGTAAAAATGGTGAGTTTTGGTGTTATTTTTCACCTTTAATAGTTCGTAAACTGGCGCTTAAGCACGGATAAGTGGTGCTTAGGCACCTACCTCTCAGGTTACATAGCGCTCAATCACGAGAATGTGGCGCTTAAGCGCCAGTGCATGATTTTTGATATTTTTGAATATAAGTAAAATGCACTATTAGCCTAAATATACCACCCTTAAATGGTCTTACAACACTTAAATGACTATTTTCCTCTCCTCTAACTCTTCTCTCTCTCAAAATTCTCCAATATAACTAATAAGATTCGAGGCTAAAATAACACAAGTTTTCACAAAAACAAACACATATATTCATTTACGAACTATTACAAACAACATTCAACACATAAATCTCATTCCAAAGAGTCTCGGATGAGAAAATTTTCCTAAATATGAACACTAAACAAACATACTCAATTAAAGACATAAAATACATAAACAATAAAAACAAAATTTAACACGAACACATAAAAACAACGACTCCTGTCAAACAAACTCTAACATAGAACTTAATTCCATTCTTCATTTGTTGGAACAAATTCCTATCTTTCATTAGTCTCTCCTTGGGCATTTGAAATATAGAGTTGATAAAACGAACGGTGGGACGAGCTATAATACAATCTTCTTCAATCCATTTTTGCTTAACATGCATCGCCTTATCCACTTCTTATATATAACTAACATGGTTAAATTTCATTTTTAATTTCCATCTAATATGCTCTAGATGTGCATTAACTTCATTTACCTTTGTCTCAAATAAAGCCACGCTAGTCTCAATTTTGTTGATCTTTTTCACTATTCCTTCAATACTAATGGCTAAGAAACTGTTATACATCTCTTGTAGGGCTGTCAATTTGGCTCGTTGTTCGTGAATAGCTCGTGTTCGGCTCGTTAAGCAGCTCGTGTTTGGCTCGTTCGTTAGGCTTAATGAGTCGAACAAGAACAAATTTTTAAGCTCGAAATGTAAACGAGCCGAACACGAACAACAGTTTGTTCGCTCGTGTTCGGCTCGAAATGGCTCGAAAAAAAATTATACAACTCTTTTTATAACAATATATTACATATATTATTTATATAATAATATATTATATATATTTATGTCTAAGTTTAAATTATAACACCTCATGTGACAATGTGGTTAAGGTCTTCTTTTGTATAGATTTGATCCAGGTTCGAATCCCACACTTTACATCCATTTTTCTCAATTTTAGTTAACGAGCCAATTTCGAGCCGAACAAGAGCCGAACACGAACACAAATATTTAAATCGAACCGAACACGAACACACTGTTCACGAGCCAATTTCGAACACGAGCTATTTCGAACGAGCCGAACACGAGCCAAGCCTGAGCTCGCTCAAGCTCGGCTCGTTTACAGCCCTAATCTCTTGTGCACTTTGACTAATGAATTTATTCCACATGGCCTCTTCCTTTTTCTTCAAATACATCTCCCATGATGACATTTTCTCAAAATCTCTCATTCTCTTAGACTTTTAGGGCTAAATATGATTCTGGAGCGAAATTCCATCACAAAACCCTTTAATTTATAGGCCTAAATCCTTCAAATAACTTCTAGGCATGTCCTAAAACTGCCATGAAATGCTTATTTTAACCAATTGGAAGTTAAAGCTGCCATAAATTGAATTTTGCACATGGTTTTTAACATCCGGGCTTAAGCGCTAAATATTGGTGCTTAAGCGCCAGAGCTCAATTTTGCGCTAGTAAACTTAAATTACAAATACTCATTCTAGCATGTCTAAGTCACTTAATAATGTATTAAAAAATCGTTACTAACACATAATAGCCTAAAAAATACTACCCCAAATTTTCTTAATTACACACAAACAACATTGAAAATAAAAGCACACTGATAACTATGAGTTGCCTCCCACAAAGATCTTAGTTTTACATCGTCAACCCACCGATGTAACCAATGCTTATTTTGGTTGACCCAACTTCATTTGATCGTTAAATTTACATTGATCCCCAAAATAAAGTTTCAGTCTATGACCATTCACTTTAAATACTTTCTCAGCTTTAGGAGCTTTGATATCCATAGCTCCATAAGGATAAACTTTCATCACAACAAATGAGCCCATCCACGTGGACTTAAATTTGCCTGGAAATAATCTTAAACTTGCATTATATAGCAAAACTTGTTGCCCTGACTGAAAATGTTTAGTAAGAATCCTTCGATCATGCCACAATTTCATCTTTTCTTTGTAAATTTTAGCGCTATCATAAAACTCGTTCCTTATCTATTCAAACTCATTTAATTGTAATAATCTTTTCTTACTAATATCTTTCAAATTATAATTGAACTCTTTAATCTCCCAATATGCCTTATGCTCAAGTTTAACTGGTAAAGGACAAACTTTCCTAAATATTAGCCTATATGGGGACATTTCTATAGGTGTTCTATATGCAGTCCTATAAGCCCACAAAACATAGTCAAGTTTAACTGACTAATCTATTTTTGTTGGATTCAAAATTTTTTTCATAATTCTTTTAATTTCACGATTGGATAATTCAGTCAAACCACTTGTCTGAGGATGATTAGCAGTAGCATTTCTACGCTTTATATGATTTTTCCTTAAAAATTTCTCCAATATGGCATTTCTGAAATGACTTCCCCCATCAGTTATGATAACTCTTGGCATCCTAAATCTAAAAAATATTTTTGTTTTCATAAATTTTGCAACACGTTGAGCATCACATCGAGGTAAAGCAATAGCTTCTATCCATTTAGATACATAGTCCACTGCTAACATTATATATAAATTTTTGAAAGATCATATAAATGGTCCCATGAAATCCAATCCCCAAATATTAAATATTTCCAACTTCTAACATATAATTGAGGGGCATCTCATTTCTCCTAGAAATATTGCCTACTTGTTGACATCCGTCACAAGTTTTGATATATGCATTAACATCTCTAAAGATTGTAGGCCAATAAAATCCAGATTGTAAAATTATTTATATTGTTTTATCAACACCAAAATGTCCCCAAAATTCAGAATTATGACATTTTTGGATTATTTCATAAGATTCTTCTAAGGATACATATCTTTGGACAATCAGATCCTTTCATTATTTATATAAAAATGGATCATCCCAAAAATAAGTCTTAGCTTTAGATATAAATTTCCTCTTCTGTTGGTATTCATTCCATAGGGTATAATATACTTACAAGAAAGTTCTACTTTAGATAATCAGATCCTTTTAGGGATTGTTGTCAATCCTTTCTTTTCTTTTTCAAGTAAAGATTACTATATCTAGATAGCCTTTAATAATTTTGAACTTCACTTTTCTTTCCCTAAATTTGAAACTCAAAGCATTCCTTTACATTATAAGTATTTCATAGCTTTTACATCATTGAGCCCCAATCTTTTCTTCTCAAATGAATTTCTAAGATTCTTAATATTTCAAAATATAATTTTTTTCTTTAAATAGTTAAATATAGTCTTATTCTCATATACTAAATATCTTAATCCACAAAATTAATTTTTCTTACAAAATATTCCTTTAAATCTATCATAATATTTAAATATCTACAAACTATTGTTATTTGAATTAAATTCACTACAAAAAATCATATTAATAATTTTTTAAAAATATTTAAATTGAGAACATATAATAGTTAATCTTGTTCTTCCCTCCCCCAAACTTAATTTTTTTAATATGAAATCATACAGGTGGAAAGAAAAATTCTAAATATAAATCATACCTCAGTACTTTAAGCATTCTTATCTTTCTGAAATTTTTGCAGTTCCTTCTCAAAATTTCTACTTTAACTGGTCTGTAATATTAGGAGCTTTCTATACATATAAATCATTAGAGAATTTGCTGGGTAATGAAATTTTGAAATAAGTACAAAACTAAACATTATACAAATACTATATTTTATTAACTCATCACAATACTAAGTAAAAATAATTACAAATACATTAAAATGCAATTATAAAAATCACATCACTTTACAATTTTACAATGTACTAATCAAAGTCTATTATAAATACACATGCAAATTTCAAACTACAACACTAAACATTTATAATAATAATTAAAACTTATCTAACTACAAACATAAAATAAAATATAGAATAAAATGAAAGTACAAACAAACATTAATTTATCTCTATCACAAAATCACAAAACAAAAGTACATCAATCACTATAATATATCAAAATCCCATACTATATCCTTGTCTCCCTGGTCAGCAGGTGGACTGGGCTGATACTAGGTATAACGGGGGCATTCAGGAAAAGTAACATCAGGCTCACCTCTGTAGTGTCGGGCCTAAGCTTCGTAGCAAGCTATCTTAAAGTCAGAATGCCTCTGTAGGTACTCACTATCATAATCATGTCAACGTTCTAATCCCCAAATTCTTTTATTTATTTTGTCTATACTCTTCCTCTACAAGATTAACTCATTCATTAAATCTTAAAGGGTAGGGGAACTAGAGGAAGGAAAGTCATAACTAGTAGAGGTGATATATTTACCAGTAGAAGGTTCTTTATTCCTACCCCCAGATCTCCATCCTTCATGGGATTCATAAGTTTTTAAATTAGCTTTACTAATGGGTTTCATTGGGTAAACCCATTCTTCATCATCTCCAGCTTCAACTCTAGAAAGTTGGCAAAGTGCATAAATGAGGTCAGGATGTCCTAAACCTCCACTTAATTCACTCCTTGCCGTTGTCAAAATATTCTTATAAATAATTCTTTCCACATTTATAGTCTGATTATTTTGAAAACAGAAATTTAGAATAACTCTATCTCTTGTTACCTCACTATGATGATAGGTAGGTAACATAGTAGAGGAAATAAAATAGTGTCTCGCTTTAGATGTGACATTCAACATGAAAGCAGAAAAATTTACCTGTTCTCACTGCTTTATCTTCCATGTCCCTTTCCCATCGTTGAGAAAGTTAATGACATCGTTCAGCGGGCCTTCCATTGTACTGAAGGTTTCATAATTGCAGATATATTAGTCTGGGACTTCATAAAATGAGTTAATGCGGGCGACACTAAACTTAACAGAAAACCCTCTTACTCGAACGGTTCTGTCCTCAGAATAGAATGCATTGACATATAATTCTTTCACAACATCCACAACAGCCATGTTGTTGGTATAACAAAAATTTTCCCACCTCCATTCGGTAATAACTTGTTCGACTTCTCCTCCCGGACTCTCAAAAACACAATCTTCTATACAATTCTTCCCTTGAAATATTGAAGTAAATCTCGACTGAGCCTTCACATTGATGAAGCGAGACTCGTCAAACACATGATGCCTCTTTTGTCGTGGAGCCATTTCCATCTAATCAAAATTATAAAAAAAATTATGAAATACACTTCAAATACTCAAATAATGGCTTCCAAGAGTGGCTCTAAGAGTTCAAAACTAATATCCATGAATTTCTTCCAAATATTTTCTCCACATTCTCAATTTTTTTTGGATCTCCTCAATATGGAAGAAATTCAAGGTGAAAATCAAATATTTTTAGTTTGGAGTGAAGCTCTTACCGAGAGATGATAAAATCCGGCGTCTAAACGCTTTGAAATCGCCTCAAATCCAAGATCTTCAAGCCTTAGATCAAAATTTTTATTTTTTAGGAGGAAGGGGATGATGAATAGTGGCAGTTGACTGATCAAAATTGCGGTTAAAAGTGTATTTTTGGTATCTCTCCATCGGCGGGTTCGTCAGCGCCATCAGCGAGCTCTATTGAGTTAAATAGCCTAAGTCTTGGGAAAAATCCGTCGTCGGCGGCGTCAATGGCACCGTCGACGAGATTTTCAAATTTAGTTCAATTCTAGATTTTTGCAATTTCGATCAATTTCAAGCCTCGTCGACATTCGTGCAATTATTCTAGACATAAATTTAAGTGATTAAATGATTTACTAACACAAATAAACATTCACACACAAAACATTACAATTATATATAAAATTCAAGGGTTACAATACACGTTACACGATACACATAAGTTTGATATTTTCTAAACCTTAAGACATCAATTCAGCGTCGCAATCCAAGATACAACTCTCTAAACGCTGAAAACAAACATTTTATGCTCAATCTCAACTATACTGAGATCTAAAAGCAAAATTTGAAAGTAAAACAAATGCATAAGTTCAAATCAAATGACACACATAGATATATAGGTAGTAAAGAAAATCTACTACTCCTCCGATTCAGTGCTTGTTTCTTTTCTGATATCACCCATCAATTGAACATGAACGAAGAGGTTATAGAAGGGTTGGTATGGGAATTCTTCAATAGAGTCCTCTTCTATCAATCCCATTTTTCTAATCAATCGTATCAAACTTCCTTCGATATGTCTAGAGTGATCAAAATGCTCTTTCATCCTCCAGTCTAGATGATAAAAAAAATCAGAGATATTGTTAATTGCATTCATAACATTTTGTACCTCTTTCTTCAATTTCTTGATTCTAGCAAGATCACTATTGTCCTGTCCAGAATTAGAGGCTGATTAGGAAGTGAATTCTGAGACGATTGATCCGTAATAAAAGTCATATCATTCTCATTATCATTGGTTGGGAATTTCTGCGTTTGGTCCAAAGTCTTCCAAGGTAGAAGTACCTTTTCCCAATTCTCATAAGATACTTGGAACTCAATGCTAAAAAGATTGTTGAAGGATGTCCAAGCCCATAAGTTGATCCATGAACGATCAGGCCCAAAACAGACTTCAAATTATTGATCCAATATCAATCAACAGTCTCATTTGAATACAGTAATTCAGAATAGTACTTTCTTTAGTAACTTTACCGATCCTCATTGTCGGTAATAGTTTTTTAGAAATGAAGAAGTTTCGGTGTTTAGAAATGGGGTTTAGAAGTGTAGCAGAGAAACTAACGTACCCGTTTTCTCTCATTTCCCAATCTTCAATCTCGTCCGTCAAAAATTGGTAGATCCCATTCATCAGATTTCTTGTTGGGACGAAGTTGGAATAATTGCAGACAGGAACATTCTTGATCATATATAACTCATTAATTCGTGCAAGAATAAAAGTTATCCATCTGCCTCGCACATAGATGACTCCCTGGTTGATTCCATGCAAATTAGTATAAAACTCCTTCACCACAGGAATGACTACGACGACAATAGTGTGGCACAACACTTCCCATCATCGTTGCACAATCATCTCTTCAATTACTGTCAAAGGATTGTTTAATCCTCTATTCACGAATCCTCTTTCTTTAATTAAACTCCTCTTTGTCAGCACATTGTTGAAGATTCGTTGCGCATCGAAACTAATGAACTTTCTCCAGTTGAACACTCAAAATCTAGGGTTTTCAGTGGAAATGGAAGCCATAGGGATAAATGTGGGTGAGTTTCAGTTCATTTTTGGGTAATCTGAATTTAAGAACCGAGTTTGAAAGTTTATAGGGAGTAAATCTTGCCTAAAACTGCAAAAAACCGACATTTCAAACTCTAGAAACCGTCAACTCGCCGTTCACGCCAGCAGGGCATTGATGTCGCCATCAGAAAGCCTTGAGAATCAGTTGTCTGGACTCTCGGGAAAAACCTGACGTCAGCGCCCAAGGCAAAAATTTCACAGTTTCGCTCTGGTCCCAATGCATTCCAATTTTCTCTATGGATCCAATTTTATGATGATTCAAGGGTAAATACGAGTAGTAAATGTCAATACTACCATAAACTAACGATAATTTCAAACAAAAACACTATAATCTCCATAAAAATAAAAATAAAGATAACTATGGGTTGCCTCCCATAAAGTGCTTGGTTTAATGTCGTCAGCCCGACCTATTCAGATATTATTTAGGTTGACTGACTGTTAAAACCTATTTAAAATTTGGTCTTGTACCCTCAAAATACGACTTTAATCTGCGTCTATTTACTTTAAATCTATTCCCAGTCTTTTGATCTTCAATTTCACTAGCTCCATAAGTATAAACTTGAGTAACAGTAAAGGGTCCTAACCAACAAGACTTCAATTTCCCAGGGAATAACTTCAGCCTTGTATTGTAAAGCAAAGCTTTTTGTCCTAGTTCAAAGTTCTTCTGGTTAAACTTCTGATCATGCCATAACTTTAGTTTCTCCTTATAAATTCTATCGTTATCATGAGATTCATTTCTTAATTCTTCTAATTCATTCATTTGTAACAATCTCTTCTCATCAGCATCTTTCAAATTATAATTGAATTCTTTAATCACCCAATATGCTTTATGCTCCAATTCTACTAGTAAGTGACAAGTCTTTCTAAAAATCAGTCTGTAAGGAGTCATTCCAATAGAAGTTTTATAAGTAGTCCTGTAAGCTCATAATGCAGTATCCAGTATAGTAGACCAATCTACTCTACTAGGGTTTACAGTCTTTTCCAGTATTTGTTTAATCTCTCTATTAGAAACTTTAGCTAACCCACTGGTCTGAGGGTGATAAAAAGAGAACTGATATTCACTCTCGACATTCCGTATCTAGTGAAAATATTTTTCATTAAAAATTTTGAAACACTTTTAGTGTCACAACGAGGTAAAGTTTGTGCTTCAATCCACTTTGAAACGTAGTCTACTGCAACTTATATGTATAAGTTCCCAGATGAAGGAATAAATGGTCCCATGAAATTCAATCCCCAAACATCAAAGATCTCAACTTCTAACATGAAATTCAGAGGCATTTCATTTCTTTTAGATATATTGCCTACTCGTTGGCATCGATCACAAGTTTTTATGTATCTATAAATATCTCTAAAGAGAGTAGGCCAATAGAATCCAGCTTGTAAAATTTTATAAGCAGTTTTATCTGTTCCAAAATGTCTTCCAAATTTAGAATCATGACATTTCTGATAAATTAGTTCAGTTTTTTCAATAGATACACATCTTCTCATAATAAGATCCTTACATTGTTTATATAAATAAGGGTTGTCCCAAAAATATGCTTTCACATCATGAATGAATTTTCTTTGTTGTTGCAATGTCAACATAGGTGGTAAAATATCACTTACAATATAATTAACAATATCAGCATACTATGGTATTTTCCACTCAATAATATTATAGAGTTGTTCATCAGGGAAACTGTCCGTAATTTCATTGTTGTTGTCAAATAATTCATGATATTCTAATCTCGACAAATGATCAGCAATTTGATTATCAATTCCCTTTCTATCAATAACCACAATATTAAATTCTTGCATCAAAAGTATCCATCTAATTAACCTTGGTTTGACATCCTTCTTTTGCATTAGATATTTAATAGCAGAGTGAGCAGTGTGCACAACACATTTAGTCCCAATTAAATAAGATCTAAATTTGTCAAAAGCATACACAATAACTAATAACTCTTTTTCAGTAACAGTGTAGTTAATTTGAGCATCGTTAAGAGTTTTACTCGCGTAGTATATAACTTTAAAAATCTTATCATACCTTTATCAATAACAGCTCCAATAGCATAATCACTAGCATTGCACATCAGTTCGAATGGTTTCTCCCAGTTAGGTGAAACTATTATAGGGGATGTGATTAGTTTTTCTTTTAATAACTCAAAGGCATTTAAACAGGTTTTAGTAAACTCAAATTTCTTGTCCTTTTCTAAATGTTGGCATAAAGGTTTGGTAATTTTTAAAAAATCTTTAATATAATACCTGTAAAAACCAACATGTCCAAGAAAACTTCTAACCTCTCTTACATTAGTAGGAGGTCTTATTTTAGATATAACTTGAATATTTACAGGGTCTACTTCCATACCATTTTTCAAAATTTTATGCCCCAACAGAATTCCTCCTACAACCATAAATTGACATTTCTCCTAATTTTGAACTAAATTAGTTCTTTCACATAACTCTAAAACTTTTTCAAGATAATTTAAGCATGCGTCAAATGATGTTCCAAATACAGGGAAATCATCCATAAACACTTTTATTCCATCATCAATTAACTTACTAAATATAGACATCATACATCTCTGAAATGTTGCAGGTGGGTTACATAATCCGAAAGACATTCTTCAAAAAGCAAAAGTTCCAAAAGGACAAGTAAATGTTGTCTTTTCTTGATCCTTAGGAGAAATATTAATTTGATGGTAGCCAGTATATCCATCTAAAAAACAAAAATATTTGTGCCCAACATTTCTATCCACTATTTTGTCTAAAAATGGTAAAAGGGAAGTGATCTTTCCTAGTGGAAGTGTTTAAGGGCCATTCATAAGTATAAAAGTCTATCTCTATGGAGTTGTTAATATTAAAGATCCCGTGATTGGAAATGTATTTAAAGTGAATGGGCACAGACTAAAATCATATTTTGATGATCAAAGACCAGTTTTTAAAGAGACTGTAATGTTCGGTCACCTAGAGTAATGACTGGGAATGTCAAGCTGATGACATTAAACCAAGTGCTTTGTGGGAGGCAACCCATATTTATGTTTGTGTATGATTTTATCTATTTTTATAAGTAGTATTATATATATATATATATATATATATATATATATATATATATATATATATATATATATATATATATATATATAT
>NEWO01001317.1:29321-68702 GCA_003013225.1 Phalaenopsis aphrodite | reverse complement strand
CTTCAAAATAAATTTAGAGAAAGTAAGATAAAACATAACGATGAAAAATAAAATTAAAATCAAATTTAACATTTTTCTAATGAAAAAAAAAGTAAAGCCATAAGCAAATAAAAATGTTAAGTGCAGCAAGAAATGTAAAATGTCTCACAAAAATATAAAGAAACTTAGTTGTCCTTAAATGTCATTGTTTGCATGAAAATAACGTAAATAATGCACCCTACGGTGAGGGGCTATTGTCTTGAAAAACTTTCTTCATGTCGGGTCTTCAATCAACTTCATCAAGAACAAATAAAATAACATGTCCTCATAAGTTCCTTAAGTTTTCTCCATAATATGCATAACATGTTGGACAAAAGTTGCTTGTGATGGGTCGGGTCATTAGTGCATGAAGGTACCAACTGTGAATTCTAACTTCTAATAAATCAAGCTCCCTTTTTTTTTCTTTTCCTCAAACCAAGACAGTTTGATCGACTAGTGAACTTAACTTCATGGATGTTTGGGTTGGGTCCTTCATTAGAATCACATATTTCTTGAGCTCTAAAAATTTTAGGGATGCCACCGAGCCCCACCTCACTTGGGGCACATGCATTGTTTTCGTTGCCACCCACCTCCAAAGGAACAATCTAGCTTCTTTTCTAGCTTTGGATCGATGCCACTGTATTTAATTTTTTTACAGCTATCACCACCTACAAATACATATGGCATGTAGATGGATTTGGAAAAAAAATCAAAATTCATAAAAATAGTGGACATTTTCAATATGCTCCCTACTAATCTCCTCTACGGAAACATTAATTGTTCGCTTTATCACATATTAACCTAAGCCAATGGATCCTCACTTTAATTCTTTCCAGATTTTTGTCGGCGCTATTTTTGGTTGGTAGGGTTGTCCGTAAGAAGCTGTTGGTCACCCGAATCAAAATCCCGTCGCCCGCTTCGGAAGGATGTTAAATTTTAGGAAAGTATGAAATCGAACTGACACCATATTTTTCATAGTTTAAATGAAAGAGCACTATACCTCAAACCCTGTATCAATCCCGAAGAATAAACACAAGACTTGACGATGAAGCTCGAGCAAATAAACTAAAAAAAGTATGACATCTGTCTAGTCTGCGAAACCTTTGTATTTGCCGACAAGTTCCCCTATTTAATATAAAGGATTAAAAAGGGTTTATTTTAAGTTGGGTTCGGACATGCTTCTTATAAGGGCAAGCCCCTGTAGTTAATTACATCTTATATGACCAAAGTTATCTAAGAAGACTCTCAATAAAAATCAGAAAATATTATTTTCAAGGAATTTCAAAGGGTAGGACTCTTCAATGATATCAAACGTAGAGGTGTGAAAGATGATTGTTTCAAATTTGGAACATTTTATTGTAGCATCCAAAGGAGGAAGAACTAGTGGACGTCATGGATCCAGAGGACCCCCAGTGACTTCCCAAACTATCCTAATATTTGGCTTCAGTTTTGAGGAGAGATATTTAGGTGTTTCATTCTGCCAACTTTATTAGTTAGGGCTTACATTCGTGTGAAACGATCACACAAATAGCCTGGAAGATGTGAGGATTTAGGTCGTGACAGACGACAGCCTCGGAATCCTAAGACGAGTTAAAGCTTATATTGTATAATAGGGCTATACAAAGGCCTAAAGATAAGGTGTGGATTTACGTTGCATAAGCAAACAACCTCGAAGTCTTATGACTTTGTTGTTTAAGTCTAAGGAAGATTGGTTTAGTTGAGGAAGACAAGTTTTGCTTGATGATGGCCGTGATGCCCACCATGCTAGCTCCAAGCTCCCTGCTGCGACGAGTTTAAGTTTTCTAGTGTGTCAAGTTATAATGTTAAATCAAATGACCCTATGGTTGAAGTTATTTTAATTTTATGGGGGCATGTTAAAGTTGATTAGAGCGACACCGGTTAGGATCCTACAGCTCCTTCTTTCCGGCACCATCATTTTCTATTGAATTCACTTAGTTCAAAAGAACTTACTAAACTCAAGTTAATGAGTTTCATAATTTCATTTAGACCATGGGAAGCCTCGTTAGCAACTATAGGTTACCTCCGAGGGATTCCCGATCATCCGATAGAGATGTCTTAATTTAGTTGCAACTGTAGTTTTGTGTGATATTTGTGATTAAATTTTGAGTTGTTTTATATTTTGAATGTTGTGAGGGTGAATTTTATCTTGGTTGTTTTTAATTTTGGTTTTGGTTTTGGTTTTTTGGCTATCATGATAGTTTTAGTTTTCATGTAGGGTGGCATCGTTGTTTAGCATGCAAATTTGCAGGTATAAAAGTACAGTATGACAGTACAAGAATGATAACGCTGAAAACTGTAAAAGCGTACCTGACGAGTCTTCTCGTTTCACCACCTGAAACTCAAAAGGCATGTTAAGGCAGTTTATATGAAACGGGGAAGTAAAATTTTGGTAGTTTCCTAACCCTATGTCATATCTTGGTGGGTCCTTAAGAGTTTATTTAAGGATGATTTTGTCAAGCAAAACATATTAAGTTTAGTAGATCTTCAAGCTGTCTAACAGATCTAGAGAAAGAAATAGGTCTGTGCTTCTCTCTTGCTGCCTGGTGGAAAATCCCGAGTTCTTTTAAACTTATTATGTTGCTTAATAATTCATCCTATAAAACACCCTTAATGCTCAGTGAACATTGATGACTTAATTATACCTAAGAATAGGTTAATTATCACTTGTGATTCATTTTAAGAGTTATGAGGGTGAAGACCCTTAAAGCGGCAGGTTAGTGTTGTTGGAACACTTAGCCAAATCTTGAATTTTACTTAAATTATTATAATTATTTTAAATTCTCGGGTATTTATTAAATATAAATTATTTTAAATGGATAAAATTAAATTTTGTATTTTTGAAAAGTCTACTTGAGGTCAGAGAACTCATAGGAGAGGATTTTATATTTTTCTGAATTTTATTTGATTTATTGGGATTATTTAAAATGAAAACTCATTTTTAGCCTTTAAAAATTCATTTTTAAGTTTTAAAATTCAATATCTTTATTTAGAAAATCAAAAAAAATATTTTTAATTGTTACTAAGTGATTAGGAATTAATTTAAAATATTTCCATCAGTTTTATTATTTTTGTGATTTTTAGGGATTTTTTTATTATTTAAATACTAAAAATAAGCTAAAAATCAAAATTTTATTTTAAATATTATTTTATTCTTATAAAATACCCCTGATCCCAGAGAACTCAAAAAATAAATTTTTATAAATTTTTTAGTTATATTTTGATTTTTAAAAATCATTTAAATGCCAAAAATGATGTTTATCTTTAAAAATCAACTTAGGTTATTAAATGAATCAAAATATTTTGAAATTTTTATAATGAGTTCTCTGGACCATAAGCCATGGTGGTGATAAAAAATCAAGTCATTTAAATGTTTATATTTTCCAAAATTAATTATCTTAATGATTTAGTGTTCATAAAGATTAAGTACATTTTAAATGACTTGACCCATGAAATTATTTCTAAAAGCTTCTCTGGTCATGGTGGACCTTCCAAAATTTTCTTAGAATTTTCTAATCAACATGCTAATTTTCATGGTTATTTTAAGTAAGTAATGTGCAAAAAATTGAAAATATGGATCTGTATATAGGGACTTCCTCCAACTTTGAAAAAATCAAAGGATATTTCCCTTGACAGAGGCTAAAACATGCCAAAATTTCAAGCAAAGGTGACGTGTCAATATGCATGGAGAATCAAATAATTTAAAACAGTGTTTAATTAATTAAAAATAAAATATGCATCAAATGGACTTGAAATTTATTCCACATTGTTCTCCACTATTCACTAAGCAAGAGGGTACTTTTATTTTATTTTTGTGATTTTTCTACACAAAGTTATGAATTTTATAAGTTAAGGGTATTTAAATAAATAGGAAAAAACCATATTTATCTATTTAAACCGTGCGTGCCACCTCAACCTATGATGGCTCTGAAGCTCCACGTGGCGTGCTTCCATTTGATGTCGCCATCCACCTCAGCGCTGAATCAACCCACTGTTTATGTCCCAAAGCACTTTCCAGCTCGTTCTCCTCCGTCCATTTGATACACGCTCGATCAAACGACTTCCCGTCATCATCTCCGATAGAATGATCCCGTGACTGTCCACACTAAAAACCTAAGATCTCAGCATAGACTCAACCAAATCACCTCAGGTTTGATCCTATGGACTCGTCTTAGTAAGACGAACACATCCATACGACAATCATGCATTTAAATTAAGCCTAATTAAATAGAGAATCGAAATAGGCTCAGGATGAGATGAGGTTTTATACCTTTACTCTGAGAAGTGAAGCTTCAATCAGAGGGTCTTTTCACGTTTGTTGGGGTCTAATGAGACTAGCGATTGTGTCCCTAGTCTTAATGTAAGGCCTAGGTATGAATTCAATCATGGCCTGATTTGGGTGTTGGTCTAGAGCTATGGTAGAGGCTCTGTTGAAGGGGGATTTGATGGGGCTTTAGCTTCTTTCTTGGTTGTGAAGGTGTAGGTAGAGTTAATTTGAGTTTGGTGGAGTGTGGAGATGTAATGGGCTCTGTTCTAGTTTCCGACAAGGTTCTAAGCTCAAAATTGAGCTCCGACAATGGGAATTGGTGAGAGAAAATGGTTGGAATGTACTGAGGGGATTTTAGGGAAGCTCTATTGGAAGTTTGGAGAGGCCTCTCTAAGGAAATTTCAGCACACCTCCCATGGCCGTGGGGGTGAGTTTTTATAAAAATGGCCATGGGGTTGTTCCAGAGCTTAAGTTTGGGTGTATTATGGTGCTTAGGAGGAGGCCAGAGGAGCACCATCAATTGGTTTGGCTGAGCTGTCCTCTAGGTTTTATTTAGGTGAGGTACCATGGGGGTGGCTCTCAGTTTTGAGCTTTTCTGGCCACTAGGCTGGCCGGCCAGCTAGGGGAGGTGGCTAGGAGCTCAGGTAACCCAAAGGAATATGCCACAACAATTTAGTGCAATAATACCTAATTTTGGTAAGGATATCTTAAGCACATGCATTTCTGAAAATAATATCCCTTAATTTGGAAGACCTTTGGTCCATGACTTGATTCAGGTAGTTTCATAGTGTTTAGACTGGTCACTAGGTACAACTAATGGCTGTGGTGGAGCTAATTTGGTAATTTTTTGGAGGTTAGGTCACATTTAGTGCATAGGTCCAAGTGGGTGCAAATGACCAAATCTTTGGTTTGGTCTAGGGTATCAAGGTCAATTGGCCCAAATAATTGTTTTATTTGGCATCGATGATCATTAGAAATAACTTTGGTGAAGGATGGAAGTGGGTTTGAGCTCAATTGAAGGGTCAATTTGAGGGAATTTTGAATTTTAGTCAATTTGCTCATGTTGGGCTAGGCTTGGGTCTAGCTTGGGTTAGCCTTGGGCTAAGTCCAAATTGATTATTGTAAATGGTCAATTGGGACCCTATGAAGAGTTTTCAACATGAATGAGATGCCAATTTGGGGGTTAAGGCAATCAATTGGGTGAAATTTGTGGGATTAGCCAATTTGGAGCTAAATTTGGGAATTTTTGATTTAGGCCGAAATAAAAAAGATTTGAGGCTTCACCAAGGCTAACTGATGTTTGATTTTGATTGGTAGGAATGTTATGAATATTTTTCATCATTAATTGAAGCCAATTGACTAGGTTATGGGTTTAATTTGGTGAGATTAAGTCATATGATCAAAATTGGGGTTTTGACCTAAATCAAAATTGGGTTCAAATCATGGGCAAATTAAGCTTGGATTTGGTTTAGCTTAGCCATATAAAAAGTTAATTTGAGTTTAGGATTGGAATTGGGGTCAATTGAGGTCAAATTGATGGACATTTGAGTTGAATTTGAGGAGATTTGGGCCCTTAAAGAAAAATTTGGGGGTTTCTGTTAAATATGGTTAAATGGGCCAAATTGGGTCATGTGGTAGTTGAGAAAAATGAAAGTGGGAATATTTGGGATTTACTGAGGTTTTTTTGGAATTTTTGGGATTGTTTTTGGAATTTTGGGCTATGGAGGGGTATCTTGGTAATTTGGGGGTGTTTTAGGGGTAAAAGGCAAAGATGGTTATTTTGGTAGAGTTGACGTACCAAACATCACCAACAAGCCATGGACCAATGAAAACCCCATTTTGGGTTCTCTATATAGTGGTCTTAGCCAAACCATAACCCTAGGGCTGGTAGGTTTAGGGGGCCATCTACATGAGTATCCCAAAAAGATCAAGGGACCTAGGCTAGTAATTTGAGTTTAGGGTTGTGAGTGAATGTGAGTGTAGATGAGTGTAGTGAGTATTTTAGCTCTAGACCAACACCCAGGGTCAACCCTAAGGGCCAACAGTCCTAAGGGTGACTCATCTTGAGTTTCCCTTATAGTGACTTCACCTACTAAGGGCTAGAGGTTAGGACCAATATGTGGAACTTCAAGTTGAGTAAAGAAGATGGTAGAATTTGTCATGGTGAGGGTTCCATGTCTAGTTTTCTAAGAATAGTCAATAAGAAAGTCTTATGACAAGAACTTAGGCTACTAAAGAGGAAAAAATAAACCTCAACCAAAAGTAGGTCAACAATTTTCCTATCATTTTTTTAGTTGATCCCACTTATGTTTTTAACAACATCTTTTCATACTCTCTGTCTGTACTTTCTTTAAAATTTTTAATAATGTTTTGCCAGCCCTCTATGTTGAAATAGGTTGTCAGCCTATTTCTCACTACAACGTTCTTGAGATAAAGGTTACAAAATATTATTTTTGTATCCTTATCCTGGATTATAAATGAACCGACTTCATTGGTCTTAACCAATGTCCATACTAGCGTGAAAAAAACTAATAAACATAAATTTTAGCTACAAAAAATATTTTCCCCAACTCAAATAAAAAGAGGAAAGCCACAAATCATCAATAATACCTTTCCACACCAACACATCTAGAACACTACTACCGCCATCCCCACACACCAACACATCCACAAAACACTACAATCACCTCCACACACAAAGCACATCCACAACTCTAGTACCACCAACTCCACACACCAACACCTCTACAACACCAACACATCCACTACACTACTACCACCAATTCCACACACCAATATCTCCACACACACCACTACCTCCGCCAACACAGGCACAATAATACATAAACCACAACCACCATCAACCATCACAACCTCCATCAACCACCACGTCCACACACCAACCACCAACACAACCACCTCCTCAACTACACAAAAACACATCCACCATGACTAACACATCCATAGCCACAACCACACTCTAATCACCACCCACTAAGCCACACACAACCACATTTACCAATGCATATACGTCCACACACCAACCACCCTACACCACCACCTCCACCTCCACCTCCACATACACACATCTACCACCCTATACCACTACCTTTACATCCTTCAACAAACACTTCCACCTCTACATCCATCATATCAACACCATAATCTAACATCAACCAAAGGTACGGTGATTGAGCAAATTAAAATCCATAATCTACCATCAACCAAAAGACACTCCTTTGCATTTATTTTCACCATAAACCAGGAACATAAAAGAGAAAACAGAAAATTGAAATACAACATCGAAAAAAAAACCAACACCCATTTCCAAGTCATCGCAAGTGAGATTCTAAAAAATCCCTAAATCCAACATCAACTAAAAACCAACAATGCATAAGCATTTGACAAATAAAAAACCATGAAATTCTTGAGCACAAGGAACCACAAGGTAGGCATTGCCAAGCACGAAGAAGAATCACCACATAGAGGAATCAGCACAAAGAGGAAACCACAATAATCTATGTCAAATACACATTTCCAAAAAATAAAAAAACAAAAGAGGAAAATAGTTAAGGTAAAGATTGCCCAACACGATGAGAAACCATCACACAGAGAAATCTCTGCTCATATGAGCTTCATTCAAAAAAGTATCGCACGAAGAAGTGAAAGAGAGAGGAGAACTCATCACTGGAATTAATCCAAAGAAGTGAGAGAGAGAGAGAGAGGTACAACAGTATCTGTGAGAATCGTATGAGAGAGAGAGGAGAGTTAGGGAAAATATCTAGAGATTAGCAACCTAGTGAGGGTCGCAGGAGAGGAGAGGGTCATTAAGTTTAGACACACAAGAGAAAGGACTGTGGGAGAGGAGAGGGGTAGCCATGTCAGGTCTATATAAAGGAAAGTAGGCCGCATCCGTTGGCTTATTTCTATAAGCAGTCATGCCAGAGAATCCATAAGAGAGACATTCATGTTCCTTAGCCATGACGCTCCCTAAACACTATCCCAATTAGGTTGTAAGATCGATCTATGTAAAATATCAAATGTTGTATTAAAAATTTGTTAGAGAATTTGATCAAATCATATTTTAACCCTCTTTAAATCCTAATGAAATGTTATTTTAAAATTTTAAAATTTTAATAATGTTTAAATGCAAGTTTTTAATAATAAATTTTATATCATCGGTTGACTAATTAATGCAAACATCTACTTTTCGCATCCAGATTTTGGGACCCAACAATAAAAGTGTCAAAAATAATTTATTTTAATTAAATAAAAATATGACACTCAATATGACACAAAAAAAATCTCTCAAGCTTTGCTATTGTTGAACCTAAATGTATCTGTAGAATCAAGCTCAAGAAATAGAGTGTGAGGTTAGAAAAAGATAAGAAACAAAGAGGAAGTGTAGAGTAGAAAATAGAATATTTAACCTTTTCTCATGAAATGGTCTCCTAGTTGTAGGTAAAAGAGATACCATAAGTATATAAATACATCTAAGTCGTCCTCCTACACAACACAACTTAGGGGTATCAAGGTTATTTGTACAATATGCATATAATTACAAATATATATTAATAAAGAGTTTCATAGCCGATCTTGATTATTTTCGATCTTTGTTTCATGGCCATTTTCTTGATAATAGCAAGGTGAGTCACTTGAAGATGACACAAAGACCTCCAAACTAAATTCACCCATAAGACGCTTTGCCTCATAATCCATCTCCTTAGTTTGCATGACAATGAGCCATCCTTTGCTTGTCCTGTTGTAGAGTCGTTCTTTGTTTAGCTCATCATATAATTGACTTTCATTTTACTAAATGTGAATTGATTCTTCATTTGTCCGCATGTGTTGTCGGAATAGCAACTGAACTAAACAACTTGTTAGGACTTTTGAAGTGCCTTATTTCTTGGCTCAGCATCAATATGTGACATTCAAGAAAAATAATCAACATTTAACTGATGTCTTTTGTGAATTGACCAATGTGATTTTTTTTAATATACATTTTATGCTCATTTTTAATGATATTTCACTTTAATGGAAGGTATTTTAAGTGTTTTTCATTTCAGGTATAATATGGAGTTTTGGAAAAAAAGAAGCGAAGATGGAGCAAAATAAGGTCAAATGGAGTAAAGATGCACAAAGTGAACTGGAGCTTAAGTGCCAGACAATGTTTATAAATTTAGAGAGCCTGAAGTCATGGCATCAGGATCTAGCGCTTAGGCAACAGACAGTTAGTTTAAACTTCTAGAAGGTTGGTGCATATGTGCCAAAGTTGGGTGCCTTGGCGCCAGAATTGATTTTTTTTTTAAATAACAATGTATTTGGACAAATTTTGAAGGGGCATCTAAAGTAACTCTTGGGGATTTTGAGGGTTATTTTAAGGGTGTGTCTCTTCAAGTGACTCTCTCTCTCTCTCTCTCTCTCTCTCTTGGCCAAAAGAAGGGAATTTTTGGCATTTCTAAGTCCCACAGTTTTCTAGGAATGCAAAGAGATCGTCGATAGGAGTAGGAAATGTAGATTCCTACCTTGGAGAGGGGATTTTGAGAGATATATGTAAGGGATTGTATTAGCATTACATGGAGCAGTAGGAGACTTTGTTGGAGGGATTTTCATTTTTCTTTCAGATGGAAAAAAAAAGTATTGTATTCTTCATTATCTTGTACATGTTGTAAACACTTATCTTGTGGATTTTCTTTGATTTAATGAAGATTTCTATTATGTGTGACACCTGCTTTATGAAATAGAATTCTATTACTTTTGTTTTGCAGTAAATTGGATGAATTTTTAGGAAGATTATGATGCATGCTAGAACAGGTTCTTCATATCAAAGTGATGGTTCTTACTTCATGCTTAATTTACATATTCAATCTAACCTATTGATATATTAAAATTTATTGTAAATCATAATGACCATGGAGGGTTATGGCTTTAACAGCTAGGAGGAACCAAATTGAACTTATATGTGAAGGAAAGGTAGTCCTAAGATTCAATACAATGTAAGGAAGATATTTGTTGATGGGTGTAAATTGGTGTTTATAGGGTGACAATTTAGATTCTTATTAATTTGATCTAGGGCTTCGTACCATAAATCTAAAATTGAGCCAATTAAAGGGCTATTAGGAGAAGGAGACTCTAGGGTGGCAGGCTTGAAGTTTCACCATGAAAATCTTGTATTTTAAGGAATTGATTCTAGGTTAACTACGCTACATTATACACTCGGAAGAGGGTAACATGGATTTTTGCTCTTATTGTCACTCTCCATATTATATTCTAAGCATCATATTCACACAAATAATCTAGATCATCACAAGAGAAAGGTAGTTTTACACCTAAAAATTCACCAAACCAATTTATCTAGTTAGGTTTAATATTGAATTTTGATTTTCATTTAGGAGTAATTGACATTCCATACTAAGACCTGGTACTGATCCCGAATGTTTATATACAACAATATAACAATGTATTTGATTATATTTTTCACTTATCTTTCCTTACTAAAAACTTGATCCTAGAGAAAGTAAGAATTTAACTTGTTAACTTAAGATATATTAGGATACTACACAAGTATACGTATCGTTATCAAGTAATATAAGACTTTTTGATTAAACCCCGAATATCAAACCCACAAGGATTGTTCACAGTATGCGATAATTAACATAACAAACTTTCTACTTTAAAAAGACAAATACTTAAACTATAGTTTTTATCACAAGAATAAAATTTAAACTCTTTTTGGTATTTTTAATGTTTGAAAATGAAATAAAAACTTATTAAAGATAACTTGAGTTTATGTAAAAGGAAATCACTGAATACGAAATATCTTTCTCCTTATCATAATTTAGTAATAAGTATAAGAATTTTGTTGTAGAAGTGTTCAAATTGCCTTGTGCCAAATAGGAGCAATATTATTCTTTACCCTTACTAGAGATGCTATAAGGAACATTGACTAATTTAAAGTTTGAATAGTTCTTAAGACCGGTTAGGCAGGGAAGATACTAGCTCACACTCTAGAGTTCCCTCGGTTCTCTCCACATGGGAATTAACATCTCGTATCAAAACCTAAAATAATAAACCAAGTTGAAGGCTTTAGCATGTCACTCTAAAGTCCTATAACTTTACACCCTTCAAAGATTATTTCCCTATTTATTTGCACTCAATCATATGAACTACATTCTCATTCATACAATCTCATGTGATTCTTTTCAATTGTTGACTGAGCCAATACCATCCTAGTTCTTACATGTTCTCAAAATAAATTTTAACATCTGATGGGCCAGATCAAAAAGTAAATGAAGTGAATGAAATTAAATCATCACAACTTCTTCCAACATTAAAGATTAATACTCTCTACAACTTCCATCCAACACTTTAATTACTTTTCATTTTAAGGAGATAAATAAAAAAAACTACTCAGAATTCATGGAGAAAACAAAACCACACTTTAGTTTATAAATAGAAATCATTATCAAACCAACAAGAAGTCTTGATTAAAACCAAAAGTAGTTTCAAACAAAGATAAAAACTTATCTTAAATCCTCCACCAAACTCTTAAAGTTCATTTGAATCTCTTTTCGCTTACAACACTCTTAACTCTCAAAATAAAACTAAAAAAAAAGGAAAAATAAATTTGTGGTGCCTAAAATTTTCTCCAAAAGCTTCTCCACGAACTTCTTCAAGAACTTTTCAGAACTCTTAAGAACCTTTCTAAAAATCTCAACTTCCTTCTTTTATAATTTTCCAAGATGTGCTTTGGTATCTCTTCAAAATGTGTCATGATTCGATGCATTTACCAAGGGATGCCTCCTTTCACAAGTCCTTTAATTATATTTTTGTCCTTGGTGGATATAACCACCCATTTTAGCCAATAGGTGTCTCAAATGTCCCGTTGAAATTTGTCAAAATGAATTAGCCCGTCAAGTAACTGTCACTGGGCGTGGCCTTCTCTATTTCACCGGAGCTTAAACGCAGGTTTTAGCGCTTAGGCGCCAAAATACTTTTGCACCATTTTTACATTTTTGCTCTAAATTTGATCATTTCTCACTAATTTTATTATTTTTCACCTTTTTACTTATACTTGAAAGAAAAACGCACAAATACCTTGCATTAAAGCGCAATATCTCAAAAATAGGTATAAAAATATTTTTAAAAACACTATATATTTTAGGTGTATCAAAATCCCCCAATCTTAAAATGTTACTTGTCCTCAAGTGACACTTCAATCTTCAAAAACCAAATAAGTATGATTATGTATATGAGTTTGTTTAGGAGTTTCTAAAATTTTGTTCTAGAAATATAGTAGTCTAATTTAGAAAAAATTCTAGTGAATTAGACCAACTTTAAGTTTAGAAACCCTTTAAGTGAAGAAGTATGAAAAATATGAATTCATATCTAATTCAGAAATACTTGTAGATTTTCCAAATACAAAACTTAGGCATTTTATTTCCTTCACTTAAAAATTTTTATTAAGTATAATTTTACTTACTATTATATCCTTAAGCATAAGAGTTTCTCAAGTCTTATACTTTAAAAAGATCATATGTGGAACCAAGTTTTGATTAGGCACTAATCCTCACACTTCTCCTCCCTTTTTCAACTTTTCTTTTCTTTTCTTTTTCTTTTTCTTTTTCTTTCTTTCTCTTTTTTTTATTTGGCAAGGATTACTATATTTAGGTAGGCCTTTAATGGTTTTGAATTCTACTCCTCCTTTCCTAAAGAAAAGAGTTGATATTTTTATTTTACTTAAATTTATAATAATAGCTTATGAAAATTATTTTTAATAAAAGAAATTTAAGTTTCAAAAATAAAAGTCTAATCCTTCCACATTTTTAAAAAATACAATATCTCCTACTAAAGATAGTTACACAATATTTAACATTAATACATTTAAGAACTTTTAACTTTAAATTTTTCTATGTCACTTATAAAATTTTAACTAAATTTTCTTATTCATTTCTATAAATCAAAATTTTACTTCCCTAATATAACTTCATATACACGATCATTTTTCTTTTCAAATCAAATTCACTTGTAGCTCATTCGCAAATAAATAAAATTCAGGTTTTGATAATATTTTTTGTTCCCCCCCCCCCCCAAACTTAAATTTTTAATAAGATTAAACAGTTTAGCAGCATATATATATAAGCAGGAATAAAAATTGAAATAACTTACTTAGAGAAATTTTTATACCCTAATTATACAAGTACAAAACTAAAAGGAGTAAAATTTATTTTTGATCAAATATCTTACTTTTTAACATATAAAGATTCATTAGACTCTTAAGTAGTGGGTATAGATAAAACCAAACAAACACACTAGCTTTGACTTCACAATCTCAACATAAAAAAAGCAAACACACTAATCAGATAAAAGAAAATACAGGGTAGCAAATTTCTGAAATTAAAGTTTAAAATTAAAGCTAGCAAGATTTTCAACTTTCAGAAGACATAGAGATAAATCATTCCTAACTAACTAAAACACATTACACAACACACAATGACAATTACTACCCTAGAAATTAAAACACAATACTAATAAAACCAAAACATTATAATAACAATCAGACAAAAATTCTAACACATCACATAATCTAACAAATACACAAAATCAAATGTATCAAGTTCACACCATCAAGTACATCACATATTACAAACATAAAACAACTTTTATCCTTCTCCTCACCATCATCATTAGTGTCACTGCTATCCCAAAAAGTTGCAAGCTCATAATCGAGATATTTTGGATATGAAGGGAATTCTACTCCTTGGTTACACCTACTAAGGCTCTCCAAAGATGAGTGAAATTTCTCCTCATAATCACTATGTATTCTGACATATCCATCAATATGAAATACAAAACGCTCTAGATTTTGGACCTTATCTGTGATAAAATTAGTATTATCCATCATCCTCTATAATAATTGATCTTGAGTTTTGGTAGACTCACCTCTAGAAGTAAATGCTCTCGAGGTAGATGGTCTAGATGTAGAAGCAGCGGAAGTGGATGTAGCTGACATCGACATTCCATAACTTCTCAAAAATCCTCCTCTCCAACCAAAAATAGAGTGTTCAGAATATGATTTCACATTCACACTTCCCCCTAGCTATCATACCTTACACCAACTTGCTCACACAAAAAGAAGATCAAGGAAGCAAATCTCCGACCTGCAGTAGTAACGGTAGTGGCAGAACTGATGATAGTTTGATAAATCAAAGCTCCAATGTTGACAGACTTGCACTACTGAATAAAATAATTCAACATTGCTCTTTCCCTTGTAACTTCACTAAGATGATTTGTTGGTAACATACGAGCTGAAATAAAGTAGTGCCACGCCTTCGATGGTGCACTTAACTTTGAAGTGGAAAAGTTGACTCTCCTCTCATTTGTAATTTTCTAGAGTCCCTTTCCAACTATCGATACTGGTATAATTTCATCCAGTTCTGTCTTAATAGGACTATAGTTTGAATAAAAACACAGAGTCTCAGGCTGTATATGGTAGAACATGTTGATTTCCACTTTTGAAAAGATACCAATTTGCCTCTGACCCTCACTTAATTCTCTTTCACCTCAGGGAGGTTTGCATAGAACTCCTGCACTACAGAAATCACAGCCACCACAGAAAAATAACATAATCGTTCCAATTGTCGGCGAATAGTCAAATCCTCCACGGATCCACCTGAATTTTTAAAACACCTCTTAGGAATCAATTTTCATGACTATAGAGCGTCATTGCATCATTCTTGAGCTTTCAAAATAACAAACTTGCTAGAATTAAAGTAGGTCTTTCCCTTACTCCTCTTCATTCTTGGGGCCATTCTATAAATTTCAAAAAATTCCACAATAATTTCAAAGATCAAGTTTAATCTACTAAACTTAACTCCTATAAGCTTAAACTACACTTTCTATGTAATTTCTATAGATTTTCTCAAGTTTTTCACTATGAATAGTAAATTTTGGGTACCTCCACAATGTGCTCAAAATATATGGTGAAAATCCAAAATTTCTACTTAGTTGTGAAGCTCTTACCTCAAGAAATCCAAATCTAGCAAATTTGGCTTGAATCCACCAAGAAATCTCCAAAATAAGGTTTTCCCTAAACTCAAAACCATGAAATCAAAAAGAAGAAGATGATGGCAGGAGCAAAAATGCCACTTTTTCAAGGTTAATTTTCACTTTTAACCCTTCGCAAACATTTTTTTGTGAACCGGTGTGTCAGCACTTTTTTTGGTTGGAGGAGTTGCACTTAAGAAGTTGTCTGTCACCGGAATCAAAATCCCATCGCTCACTTTGGAAGGACGTTTTAATTTACTTATATGTTTAGTTTTAGAAAAATATGAAATCAAACTGACCCATATTTTTCAAATTTTAAATGAAAGAGCGTTGTACCTCAAATCCTGTATCTATCCCCAAGGATAAACACAAAACTTAAGGATGAGGCTCGATCAAATAAACAAAGGAATATATGACATATGTTTGGTCTGCGAAATGTTTGTATTTACCGACAAGTTCATCTATTTAATAGAAAGAATTAAATAGGGTTTTTATTAAGTTGGGTTCGGACATGCTTCCTATAAGGGCAAGCTCCTATAGTTAATTACATCTTAAATGAGCAAAGTCATTTATAAAAACTCTCAATAAAAATCAGGAAATATTATCTTCAAGGAGTTTCAAAGGGTAAGACTTTACAATGAGATCGGACGTAGAGGGGGGAAAGGGGATTGGTTCAAATTTGGAATATTTTGTTGTAGAGTCTAAAGGAGAAAGAACTAGGGGATGTTATGGATCCATAAGAGAACCTCAGTGACTCCCCAAGAAATCCTAATGTTTGGCTTTAGTTTTGAGAAGAAATATTTAGGATTTTCATCCTATCATTTTTATTATTTAGGTCTTATATTTATGTGAAACGATCACACAAATAGCCTGGATGATGTGAGGATTTAGGTCGTGACAAATGACAACCTTGGAATCCTAAGATGAGTTAGGGCTTATATTGTATAACAGGGCTATACAAAAAGCCTAAAGCTAAGGTGAGGATTTACTTTGCATAAGCAAGCAACCTCAAAGTCCTAGGGCTTTGTTGTTTATATTTAAGGAAAGAAGATTGGTTTAGTTGGGGAAGACATGTTTTGCTATAGAAGATGGTCATGATGCCCACCATGCTAGCTTCAAGCTCCTTGTTGCGACGATTTTGAGTTTTCTAGCGTGTCAAGTTATGATGTCAAATCAGGTGGCCCTGTGGTTGAAGTTCTTTAAATTTTATAGGGGCATGTTAAAGTTTATTCAAGTGACACCGGTTAGGATCCTACAGTTCCCTCATTCTGGCACCACTATTTTCTATTTGATTCACTTAGTTTAAATGAATTTACTAAACTCAACTTAATGAGTTTCATAATTTCATTTAGACAGTGGGAAGACTCTTTAGCAACCGTAGGTTACCTCCTCCAAGTAATCCCGATCATCCGATAGAGACGTCTTAATTTAGTTGAAGTTGTAGTTTTGTGTGATGTTTGTGATTAAATTTTGAGTTGTTTTATATTTTGAATATTGTAGTAGTGAATTTTAACTTGAATGATTTTAGTTTTAGTTTTGGTTTTGGTTTTGTGGCTATCCTGATAGTTTTAGTTTTCATGCTGGGTGACATCGTTGTTTAGCATGAAAATTAGTGTAGGCATAAAAGTATAGCATAAAAGTATAAGAAAGACTACACTGAAAAATTGTAAAAGCGTACCTGGCGAGTCTTCTCATTCCATCACCTGAAACTTAAAATGCATGTGAGGGCAATTCATGTAGAGGCAAAAAAGTAAAGTTTTGGTAGATTTCCTAACCCTATGTCATATCTTGGTGGGTCCTTTGGAGTTTATTTAAGGATAACTTTGTCAAGCAAAACATATTATGTTTAGTAGATCTCCGAGGTATCCAACAGATCTAGAGAAAGAAGCAGGTCTGTGCTACTCTCTCGCTGCTTAGTGCAAAAATCTCGAGTTCTTTTAAACTTATTATATTGCTTAATAATTCATCCTACGAACACCCTAATGCTCAATGAACATTGATGTCTCAATTATCCCTAAGAGTAAGTTAATTATCATTTGTAATTTAATTTTGAAGATTATGTGGGTGAAAACCCTTAAAGAGGCAAGTTAGTGTTGTTGGAACACTTAACCAAATTTTAGTCCTAATTGGGCTTTAAGTGTTTGAAATACATTTTAATTTTAATAGTGTTTTTTTTCTAATCCTCATTTAATCAGCCTTAATTTAACTTAAAGTACTACTAAGCCCTTAAGACCTAGGTGATTGTCTTAATTAGTTTCGAAAAAGTTAAGCTTTAGGTGATCATGATTCATTATTTTAATTTCATTTGAAAATAAAATATAGGTATTAAATTGATTAATTATTGACTTCAAAAGTCTTACCCCTAAGTCCTAGGTTCATTTTATTTTAATAAACTTCTAAATTTTAATAATCTAGAAATTTATTAACTTATCCTTTTAATTAATAAAGTGAGGTTGGTTTCTACCAATTAACCCTTTGTGTTTCAAACATCCAAATAAACTGATTAAGATCATAGGTTGCCCATTTCCATCCATGAATTAAGCCTGAATGTTAATTAAGGGTAAATTTCCAAAATTTCACATTTGCCCCTAAGGCTCTAACACTTCATAATTTATCAAATTCAAATCAAATGATTTTGAAATTATTATCCTATCTAATTTATGGGTCAATTAAGACATTAGAGGATAAAATATGTTTTTTTCAAAATTTCATTTAATTTTTATAATTATTTTCATACAAAAATGGTATTTTTCAAATAAAATTTGTTAACTTGACCAAGGTGAAGGCTAATCACTTGAAAAATATACGGGAGGTAGAACTAGACTAAAGATGCCTTTGAACCAAATTTCATGATTTTTTGAATTTTATTTGAATTATTAGAATTATTTTAATTTTTAGAGTGTTTATTAAATATAAAATTTTTTAAATGCAGAAGATTAAGTTTTGTATTTTTGAAAATCTTCCTAAGGTTAGAAAACCTAGAGAAAAATATTTTATATGTTTTTGAGTTTTATTTGATTTATTGGAATTATTTTAGTGAAAATCCATTTTTAGCCTTTAAAAAATATTTTTAAGCTTGAAAAAATAATATCTTTATTTTAGAAAATCAGGAAAAATATCTTAATTGTTCCTAAGTGCTTAGGAAGTAATTTAGAATATTTTCATGAATTTTATTATTTTTTGTGATTTTAATGGTTTTAGTTATTTTAAATATTCAAAATGAGCTCAAAAATCAAGTTTTTATTTTTAGCTCCATTTTATTTTTAGAAAATACCCCTGATCACAGAGAACTAAAAAACAAATTTTTGTAAATTTTTTAGTTATGTTTTGATTTTTTTAAAAAAATTTAAGTGCTAAAATGATATTTATCTTTAAAAATCAACTTAGGTCATCAAATGAACTCAAAATGCTTTAAAATTTTTAAGGCGAGTTCTTTGGATTCTAAATAATAGTGGAGATAAAAAATCAAGTCATTTTGTTGTTTGTTTTTTTCAAAATTAATTATTAGTGATTTAATTTGTAAAGATTGGGTGTATTTTGAATGACCTAAACTTGAAAAATATGTTTTTTTCAAATTTAATTATTAGTGATTTAATCTGGATCCTTATGAGAAGTTTTCCTAAAGGTTCTCTGGCCATCTTAAGCCTTCGAAATCTTTCTTGGATTTTCTAAACAACATGCTAATTTCCATGATTAATCTAAGCAAATAATGCACATAAACTTGAAAAATATGATTCGTTGTCTAGGGACCTCCTCTGACTTTAGAAAAATCAAGAAATGTTCTTTTTAATAGAGGCTACAACATGTCAAAAATCCAAGCTATGATGAAATGCCTATATGCATGGAGAATCTAAAGATTCCTAACCCTAATGGATTTTTTAAAAAAATCAAACATGACCAAATGGACATAAAATTTAATCCACATTATTCTCCTCAATTCACTGAGCAAGTGGGTATTTTTATTTTATTTTTGGGATTTTTCTACACCAAGATATGAATTTTTGAAGTTAAGGGTCATTTTTTGAATTATTTAAATCCCTATTTATCTATTTAAACGCACGACGCCACATCAACCTACGGTGACTCCGAAGCTTCACACGACGCGCTCTCATTTGACGTCATTGTCCACCTCAGCACTGACTCGACCCCCGGTTTATGTTCTGAAGTGTTGTTCGGCTTGATCTCGACCGTCCATTCGATACACGTCTGATCGAACGTCGCTCCGTCATCGTCCTCGATAGGCTAGCCCGAGAACCATTCATCTTCTAAGATTGATATCTCCCTCATTTCTTAGAATTTTTTTTTAAATGCTCTTCTAGACTAGAGGAACATGTCCAATCAACTCAAAACAAATGGAGAGTTCAAATAGTCTCAGAAAAAGGAGAAGTTTTATACCTTGACTCTGAGAAGTGATGCTTCAATCAGAGGTTCTTGGCTCATTTGTTGGGGTCCAAAGAGGCTAGGGATTGAGCCTCTGATCTTGGTGAAATGTCTAGACCCAAATTTGACCAAGGCTGTTTTCATAAAAATGGCTAAGGAGTGGCTTTCAGGGCCAATGTTTGGGTGCATTGTGATGCTTAAGTGGTCTATCATTTAATTTGAGTGAGGTGTCCTTTGAGTTTGATTTGGGTGAAATTCAAGAGGGGGTGGCTCTTGGTTTTGGCTTCTCCAGCAATTAGGCTGGCCGGCCATGGTAGGGGAGGTGGCTAGGAGCTTAAAGAACCCAAGGGAATATGTCACAGCAATTTAATGCAATGAGGTATAGTTTTGGCAAAGATATCATAAGCCTAAGCAAAGATGGAAAACATATCCCTTAATTTTGGGGACCTTTGGTCCATGGCTTAGTTTAGGTGGTTTTAAGAGGTTTAGGCTGGCCACTAGGGTCCAACTAATGGTTGTGGAATCATTAATTTGTCAACTTTAGGGTAGTTAGGTCATCTTTAGTTCATGGGTTCAATGTGGGTTCAAGTGATAAAAGCTTGGGTTTGGGCTAGGATAGTCATGTAAATTGGCCCGATTGACTAATCAAAAATGTGTAGATGATTTTTATGAAGATTTTTTGTGAAGAATTGAAATGATTTTGAGTTCAAATGGAGGGTCAATTTGAAGGATTTTTGAAATTTAGTCAATTTGGGCGTGTTAGGCTAGAAATGGGTCTAGGTTGGGCTAGACTTAGGATAAGTCCAAAATAAATGGTTCAAATGATCAAAGAAGATGTTGTGAAGATTTTTCATGAAGGAATAGAGTGGAAATTTTGGGGCTAAGGCTATCAATTTGGTGAGATTTTGAGACATGGCTAATTTGGGGCAAATTTGGGACTTTTGGACTTAGGTTGAAATCAAATGAAATTGAGGCTTCACCAAGGCCAATTGAAGGTAAAAATGTATGGGAATGTTATGAAAGTTTTTTAAAACAAATCGTGGCAAGTTGAGTTGGCCATGGGTTCAATTTGGTGGAACCAAGTCATGGGGCCAAAATTGGGGTTTTGATCTAAATCACAATTAGGCTCAAACGATGGACAAATTGGGCTTGTTTTTGGTTTAGATTGGTCATATCAAGAGTGAATTTGAGTTTATAATTAAAATTGGGGTAAATTGAGAGCAAATTGATAAACATTTGAGGTGATTTGGGGAAAATATGGGCCTTTAAAGGGCAATTTGGGGGTTTTGATCAAAGATGGTCAAATTGGTCAAATTAGGTCATGTGGTAGTTGAGAAAAATAAAATTGAAAATATTTGGGAGGCTTTGGAAATTTTTGGGATTTTTTGGAATTTTTGGAATTTTGGGCTAAGGAGGGAGCATTTTGGTAATTTGGTCAATTTAGGTGATTTTGGGTAGTTTGGGTGTTTTCAAGGTGTTTGAAATGATTTTTGAACCAATTTGGGTATTTTGGGTAAATTTGGGAATTTCGGTCAAATTTGGGGTCCCAAGGGTATCTAGGTAATTTAGGGGAGTTTGGGGCAAAAGGCTAAGTTGGGTATCTTGGTAGAGTTGGAGTGCCAACCGTCATCAATAAACCATGGACCAATGGAAACCCCATTTTGGGTCCTCTATGTAGTGGTCTTAGCTAAACCTTAGCTAGGGCTAGTTGGTTTAGGGGACCACCTACATGAATCTCCCAAAAGTATCAAGAGACCAAAACCCAGAAGCTTTACGATTGTGAGTGATTGTGAGTGCAAGTATGTGCCTTAAGCCCTAGACCAACACCCAGGGTTAACCCTAATGTCCAGCAGTCCTAAGGGTGACTCTCCTTGAGCTCCTCCATAATGACCCCACCTACTAAGTGCTAGAAGTTATGATCAATATATGGAACTTCAAGTTGAGTAGAGAAGAGGGTAGACTTTCTAATTGTGAGGGTTCCTTTTCTAGTTTTCTAAGAATAGTCAATAGGAAAGTTCTATGGCTAGACCTTAGGCTACTAAAGTGAAAAAAGTAAACCTCAACCAAAAGTGAGGTCAACAAATGGACCTCCAATAGGTGTGGTGTGTCGGGTAAGCACGCCACGCGTATTTGAGTTGACCGACGAGATCAACAAAAACCAATACAAACTCCCAAGTCAACAGACCCGAAAGTATGTGTAGAGTTGTGTGTGTGATTTGTTTCTGCTTGGGAATTAGCAGGTCATCGTCTGATTGAACTCAAGGAATAGGGACTCTCGCTGGGGATCAAAGAGTGAATTATATGGGAGATATCCAGGAGGACGAGAGTGAAGATGTTTGAACTTCATTTATGCACGAAACTTTTGTTTAGTACTGTTTGTTTTAGTTATTTTGTTGTGTTGGATTGCATTTCCTTTTTGAACACTACCTATGTTCATGTTTTGAATTTTGATATTTGGATTTCTGTGTTATAATGTTGGTTTGCTTTAGAACACTGAATTTAATGTTTTTTTGCTTCAAAAATGTTAGTATGTAAAAGTACGGATTTTATTTATAAATTTGAGTTTTGTGTTGTTTGTGAAAGTTTGGTGTTAGTGTGATGTTTAATTATGCTTAGAAAGGTTTATTTGAGTAAAACAAAGGTTGACATAAAGCAGTACAGAGCAGATTTTCACAGAAACCTAAGTTTGGTGAATTTAACCTCTAGCACATGATGCGCAAGATTGGCAGAGCCTTGGCGCAAGATACGCCAAATTGGTGCATGATGCCCCAAAGATCTAAACACACCTGATTGCTTAGAAAACTGTGAAATCGTACAAACAAACTACATTTTCACCGCTTAAGTCATCTCCTATCTCAAGACCATGGTTTAGGGCATCACATTGTAGACAAAAAAGAAGGATTCAGAGGGTAAAAAGTATAGATTTCATCTTTCTTGGTAAGAGCTCCACTTTAACTTAGAAATTTTTTATTTTCAGCATGGATTTGGAAGATCCAAAATTTGGAATTTTTGATGAAGAAGCTTGAAGAAAACTCTTGGTGAAAAGTTTCTTACCAAATAATCTTGTTTGAGGAGTTAGATCTTTTATTTGCCAATTTATTTTAAATTATTTATATTTTCGTAGAATTTTCAAATGGCTCCCGAGTTAAGAGAGGAAGGCCATCTAAAGATTTTGATGCACGAAGATTTGTTAGTTTCAAAGCCTAACACAGTTACAATACTCAAATGAAGACAAGAAAAATGATCCAAGAGCAGGCATTTGCAAACCCGGGTGGCAAGATCGAGAGACTAATTCTTGCTAAGAATTGGGAAAAATTCTGCTACTTCACTGCCTAGCAATTGTCCCGATGGTTTGGGAGTTTTATGCAAACCTGAGGTTCACTGCTGAAGATCACATCTTGGTGAGAGGTAAGCAAGTCAAGTTTACTGTTGAAAGGATCAATACTTTTTATGAGCTTAGAAACATATTTCATGATGAATACGATGCATTCGTGATGGCTGCTTTATCACTGGATGAAGTGATTGCATTTTTTACTAATGAAAGAGGAGAGTGGAAGATTAAGAATAACAACATAGTTAACTTCCCTGCTTCCATGTTGACTATTCAGTCAAAGCTATGACACCACTTCATTTCTGTCAGACTATTGCCAACAAATCATTTGGTTGATGTTAGAAAAGACAGAGTTGTACTAACTATTGCATTTAGAACATGAAAGTAATAGATGTTGGTGCAATTATAGTTTAGCGTGCTCGGAGTATATCTGGTAGTTCTTCAACTAGTGGTTTGGGATACCCTGCCCTGATTTTCACTCTATGTGAACAATCAGAGGTAGAATCCCATAGAAATGAAGAAAGATAACAGCCACAAAATCCAATTGGGAGGCAGATGATTTAGAGAGGAGATTCATTTGTTGAATCTAAAGATGGAAGAAGGGATAGGTCCTCTACATCTGCCCCAAGGGCGTCTACTTCTCGATCTACTTCGCTTGAAGGTATTATGGACCAACTAATGATTTAATAAAAGGACATAGTTAATATTCAAACCAGTTAGGAGAGATAGGAGCAAGAAATGCTTATAATGATGAATATCAGCAGAGGAGAGTTCAACATGATATTGATTTTGATAATGCTATGGTGAGATATCTTAGGGGTGTGCCTAATGTGGACTTTCCTGCTTGCCTCAGTTTCACTCCCTATGCTCCTATTCATGATGAAGAAGAAGAAGAAGAAGAAGAAGATTCTGATGATGAGGAGGAAGGAGAGAAGGATTGATGTTTTATGAGATTAGTTTATCGTGTTTGAATTTTTTTTTGTTATTTGTGTTTGTATTGTGATGTACTTTTATTTGAAACTTGTTGTAGTAAAAACTTTTATGTTGTGTTGTGAACTAAATCTGTAATAGTAACTATCGACTTTCACATTTTTGTATTTTTAGAAATTTCAATTTAGTTTTTTAGTTTTTATATTTCTGTTTTTTAATTCTCAACAAGTTCTTTAGAATATATTATGTTTTGTTTGATGTTTTAAAGCCTGTATGTAGTTTTACAATTAGTACCTACAGTATACTAGAGCCCAGTTTCATAGTAAAAAATCCTATACATGTTAGTTTTTATTTTCATGTATTTTTTGTTTTCTTTCACCCTACTAAATTTTATACTAAAAATATTTTTAAAATCACTTAAAAACTTAAGTTTGGTGGAAAGAAAATTTATTTTGCAAATAAGTAAATTAAATTTTATTTGTCCTCAATTAACTATATTTTTAAAATTAATTTAACATGTCCTAAGATATTAAGATTTAACTTTAAATGACTATACTTCTGTTAATAAATATTGTGTTAAATTTAGGTAAAAAGTTTTTAATAATGAAGGTTTAAAAGTTAAGGATTTTTTGTATGATAGGAGAAGACTATGTTTTTTGTTTAAAGTAAAGAAAATTGTGTTTTTGAAGTGTTAAGAATTTTAGAGTTTAACGAAAGAAGAAAGGAATGAGACTTTGTGAAAAACATAAACTAATATAGTTTTATAAATTGAAGAAAGGAGTAGAGTTTTGACTTTAAGAAGAGAATAGTGAAGTTCAAAATTGTTAAAGACTATCCAGATATAGTTATCCTCACTTGAAAAAGAAAAAGAAAAAGAAAAAGAAAAGAAAGGATTGCAAAGATCCTAAAAGAAAAGAAAAACAAAAAAAAAGAAAAGAGAAGAAAGAAGAAAAGAAAAATAAGTGAGGAGATGCCTAATAAAAAATTGACTTCACTTGAATCAACTTAAGCAAGAAGCTTTATTACATTTTCTAAACTTGTATTGGAGTATTAGTAGCACTCCTAGTAACATATTCATGAAGTTCCTTTTTATATGAATGTTCTAAATGTCCTTAATATGACAAATTGCGATTCTTCTTGAAATGAATAGAGATTAAAAAAATCTTAAATTTGATTATTAAGTATTCCTAGACTTAGAGTTTGAATCTAAGTTATTAAAGGTTTTTCTTAAATTTTGCTATTCTATTTATTAAACTAAAGTATAAATGCAGTAAGTTAATCTCTATCCTGAGTCATATGCTTTTATGTAATAAAAGTGTCACTTGAGGGTAAGTAACATTTAAGTTTGGTGGACTTTGCACACTAAAATAATATATTTTTTAAAGTACATATTTTATACTTATTTTTGGTGATATAACACTTTAAAGAAGGTTATTTTCATGTTTTTGTTGCAGGTATATGATTTTTAGGCATTTGGAGCAAAAATGGCAAAAATGACAAAATTTGAAGATAAAACAACGAATTTTGAGATTTTGGCGCATGATGCGGCGTTTGACAGAGAATTGACACATGATGCGCCAGATTAGCACATGATGAGCTAGAGATGACTTTTTGCAAATTAAGGTAGTTCAAGATGAATTTTGCTTGAATTTTTAAAGGGACGCTTGTTCTAAACACCTATTGGAGTAATTAACTGCATCTAGACTCATTGGAAGGTTCTCTTATGAAGAAATATGTTTCCTAGATCAAATGACACATCTTTTGAATTCAAAAGAGTTTACTTTTGAAGGGAATTTTGAATTCCTTTTCAAAGGAGGCATCCCAAAATAAAAGAAGACTTCAAAGACTTCAAAGAGAGTTGAAGGGGGGGACGAGAAAGGGAGAGAGAGAAAGTTGGAGTGAAAGGCAAGAGGAGTGAAGAGGAGGTTTTTTCAAGGGTTTTAAGAGGAGAAGGAAGGTAAGAGATTTCTTCTTCATTACACTTCTAAGAGAGAATTGGGAGTGATTGCAAAGAGTGAAAGTCTTGGAGAGAACTTCTAGGGATTTGCTTGGGAAGAGTTGTGAGATAAGTTGTATTTTTATTTCTTTTGTTTTGTAAACTTGTTTTTATATATGAAATCCATGTTTTGTCGTATCCTGCTCATGAATTCTGAGTAGTCTTCTTTATCCCTCTCCCTACTTTGAGATATGGTTTTGTGAATAATTGATTTGGTTTTCTACAATTTTAAATATTAAGAATCTATGATGATTTGAACTCCGATCTTCATTTACTTTTTGATTTGGCCAACTGAAATGTTAAAACTAGTTGAGAAACATATGTTCTGAAAAGGGATATAATTTCTACAACATAGGGAGAATCACATTTGATTTCATGGGAGTGTATTTATCCATGGGATTGTGTGTAAATAAATAGAAAAATATACTTTTTTGGATGCAGAATTGGAGATTTTAAGGTGACAAATTAAAATCCCTAATTTGGTCCAGTTGATTGGAAACTGATACAAGATTGTTAGCCCTCAAAGGAGGGAGTAGTGGGAGCTCTGGGGTGGCAGCCAGTATCCTCCCAGCCTAATCATAGAATTAGGGACTAAATTTTAGGTTAGTCAATGTTCTTTATGATACTCGGAAGAGGGTAAAGAATAGGATTGCTCATATGTTGCACAAAGCAGTTTATATATATATTTTCAAATGATCTCAATTTCTTCACAATCCATATAATCATTGTAAGGGGGAAGGTTCCTTTCTTAAATTTTAACTTTCTCTCACACAAAGACTTTGTTTAATTTTTGTAATTTTACTTTTGAAAATTTAGTATTTAGTTTAGTTTAACTTCTGTAATCTTACATCTACATTTTAAGTAGCATTCACTTTAGTAGCTAATATTAAAACTTTGCACTTTACTTTATTTTTATTTTTATCTTTTAGTTTAAAATTAGAATATTAAGAACTTACATATAGGTATTTCGAGGGAAGGATTGATATGTAGGACCCATTAGAGCCCTTTATTACTTGCGCGATACGTATATTTGCGTTGATTTAAAATGAGATTTGGTAGTTTAAAAGGAGTTTTAAAAGATAAACTATTTTCATAAAAGGTAATTTTGTTGGGATTATATTTTATATTTCTTATATATATGTTGTGTGTAATTTTGTAATATTGAAAAATATTTGTAAAATTTACATACTAAATCTACCCGCAATCACTAGAGAAGATACTAGTTGTCACACTATAGTTCCCTCTTCTCGCTCCGCCTGGAGGCTAACATCTCATATCAGAACCTAAGACTATAAACCAAACTGGGGGCTTTAGTCTATCACTCTAAAGTCCTCTAATTCTACACCCTTCAAGGATTATTTTTCTATTTATTTGCACTTAATCATATGAATTATATTCTCTTTCATACAATCACATGTGATTATTATCATTAGTTGACTGAGATAATACTATCATCAATATTACATGTTCTCACACCAGATATTAATATCTTAATTGGCTAAATCAAGAAGTAAATGAAGCACAAGGTTAAAAATCATCATAACTTATTCCAAGCTTAAAGATTAGTACTTCACACAACTTCCATCCAAAAGTTAATCTCTTAGCATTTTAAGGATAAAGATAAAGAAATCTACATAGATTCATTGAGAAAACACAACCACACTTAAATTTGAAAGTAGAAATCATGCAAACAAATAAGAAGTCTAAATTAAAACCAAATGTAGTCACAAAAATAAAAACTTATCTCAAATCCTCTCCACCAAACTCTTGAAGTTCCTTCAAATCTCTTATATCCCTTTCTCTTACAATACTCTCTACAAACACACTACAACTCCTCTCTTCTTCTCTATAAAAATGTCCTAATTATCTGTGAGAGAGGCTTCAGTGGCGTGGCTATGGGGGGCGTGTAGGAGTCTCTCTCGGGTTATGGGACAAATGTAGGAGACAATCCAATCCAAGCCTTCTTTTATAATTTTCCAAAATGTGCTTTGGTGTCTCTTCAAAATGTTTCCACATTCAATGAATCTTCCCAGAGTTACCTCCTTTCAAAAGCCAATTAAATGTTTTTTTTTTGTGTCCATTAACTATTTCCCGCATTTTTATCAAGAGTTGCTTTAAAAACCTCTTCAAAAATTAGTCCAAATTCATTGAATCATCAAGTAACTACCTCTGGCGCTTGAGCGTGAGGTATGTAGCGCTTAAGCGAGGCCTTCTCGGATTTCATGGTGTTTAAGCGCCAGTTCTGGGCACTTAGATGCCATAGTTCTTTTGCACACCTTCTTCATTTTTGCTCCAAATTTGATCATTTTTCACTTATTTCACCATTTTTCATCCATTTGATTGAACCTGAAAGAAAAAAACACAAATAACTTCCACTAAAGCATAATATCTTCAAAAAGTATAAAAATGTATACATAAATGCTATGTAATTTAGATGTATCAATTCCCTAAGCACTCTTTTGAAGTTCTCTGACTTCTCTGACTCCAACAACACTTACAGGACTCACAAACTCTTGAAATCACAAAGAACACTACTCACACACTTAACACACTCACACACTATGTGATTCTATATATCTAACTCCCCTTAGCCTCTTGGAATTAATACCAATTTATAAATCTTCAAAAATGACCAAGTATTTCTTTAGACATCTCTTCAAAATTTTACCTCAATCAATGAATCTTCTAAAAAGCAACCATGGCGCCTAGGTGTCAAACGATCGCGCCTAGGCACCAACCAAGTTCTATATCTGACGCTTAGGTGAGGATCGGTTGGTTTGGTAATTTTCTTTAATTTAGCCCATTTTGCTCCTTTTTAATGTATTTTTACTCCTTTTTACTCATTTGATAGGGAGAGGACCCACCATTTCTTGATCTCATGGCTTCTAACACCAAAGAAAGCATAAGTCTTAGGATCTTTGACAGATAGAAGTTCATTAGCGAGGTTGCGCAGAAGTTATACAATAAATCTCTTATAAAGAATAGATTGATCAGGGAAAGAGGTTTCATTACTTCTGGTGGTCTTATGGAAGAAGTAATCACGTAGGGGCATTGGGAAGTACTTTGTTACACTATTGTTGTTGTTGGTATGAAGGAATTTTATGTTAATCTTCATGGGATGAACCAAGGATTTGCCTTTGTTCAAGGTAGGTTGATACCTTTCACTCCTTAAAGAATCAATGAATTGTTCTTGATAGAGAATGTTCCAATTTGTCATTATGCCAACTTTATTCCTATTAGATACAATCTAAATGAAGTATTTAAATTCCTGGCATATGAAGAAGAAACCTAGAAAATGACAAATGACTTCAAGGTTAGTTTTCCTATCTCACTGTTAAATCCATCCTCAAAGCCTTGGCATTTCTTCATTTTAGCCAAGTTACTTTCTACCACAAAACTAATTGAAGTAATGAAGAAGAGTGTTAACCTCAATTATTATTTTCATACGGGGAGACTAATTGATGCGAGGGCTCTAATCTTTAGATCAGTTCTTGGCTTAATACTAAATGGATCTACTATTGGACTAGGACATATATGTACTATATTTTTACTATGTACCCAAGCTTAAGTTCCTAACAAGAATTGGGAAAAAGGCACTTCTTCCTTTGAAGCCCTTGGACCATTCTATTATGAGTTGTGACTGCATGGATATTATAGCGACGTATGGTAGAAATGCTTCTGTGGATCAGTCTCCTCAAAATTTTGCATCGTTTTCATGACCCCGACTACCTGATAACCTTGTTATTATCTTAAAGAGATTAAGAAGTTGAAATAAGAGATGGCTGTTATTATGAATAGGATTAGCGACATCTCTGATCAGTTTGATTATTTGGATTGACAGATCAAACAACAATCATATCATACTGCACTTAATTAAGAGGCAACGGTATAGATGTTTAAGAGAAATAATTGGATCAAGGATGATTCGATAGATGAATTTCCTTACCATCATTTTTATAACTTTTATAGGCACCACCGGTCGATGGGTGAATTTAGTAAGGAGGACATTGTTGTGGATTAAAGCATCGAAGTTGAAGTTATAAGAGCTTTTTCAGTTTTGTACTGAAATTTTATTATTAAATGTCGTCAAGTTTGTGTCTTTGATTATTATTATTTGCTTATTAGAATGCAACACCAATATGTTTGTTGGTGTGAATTTAATGTTGTATTAAGTGTCTAGTTGTTGGTGTGTTCATTTCCTTAATTTTTTGGACTTATATATAAAAGTGACTTATCTGTTGTTTGTGAAAATTGGAAGTTGGAACACGCTTAATTATTAAAATTAAGTTGCATTGGGCTAATCTGAGTTCAAATAGCATTGGTGATTTGTGCTTTTTATCAAAATTAAAAAAAAGCAATGGTGCTTAAGCGCTGAAATCTGGCTCCAAAGCACCAATTACCAGAGAAACCAACTACTAAGCGCCATAATTGGGCGCTTAAGCATTGGTTTGGCTAGATCGCCAAATCATGGTCTAAAATTGTGAAATCGGCTTGTTTTCACCATTTATTTGTCTGTTTCATCTTCTTCTTCGCGAAAAACACCAAACCATCACCCTATGGCATCAATTCATTTGATTTTAAGGCAATTTAGTTGATTGAAAATGTAAGAATTATTCTTCTCCTGGTATCACTTTGGTTTAGAGATTTTTAATTTTCACCATGAATTTCTTCTACATTATGGAAATACCAAAAATTAAAAGTTTTGGAAGAAAATAGTGAAGAATCCATAGTGTGAAGTTTCTTAACTTTAATTTTGATTTTTAGGAGCTCATAGAACTTTTATGTGGAATTTATTTAGAATTATTGTGAATTTTTAGAATTACCATGGCTCTTAAGATGAATAGGGAAAAAGGAAAAGACGTCTTTGATTCTAAGAAATTTATCAATATAAAAGCTCAGTACTTTATAATGATCAGCTCACTTCTAAAAATTTCATTCAATAACAAGATTTCATCATTGCTAGAGGAGCTGGTTAAAGTTTGATTGTTACCCACATTGGGAACGCTTCTACTACTTTACCACGATAGCAGTTATCTCTGTTGTACGAAAATTTTACGCCAACCTCTAAGAAGCCTCTGATGACCAGATAATTGTTCGAGGAAGAAGTTTAGAGTTTACACCAGAGCAGATTAACTCTCTTCACTAGTTGTCGAATATACCAAGTTGCGATTACTCTTCGTTTGAGCCTACAGAGTCGTAGTTGGATGAGATTATTTTATTTTTGACTGATGAAATATGAGTTTGGAGAATTAAGAATGACCACAACGTAAACTTCTCTGACTCAATTTTAAATGCACCCTTTAAGACATGGCACTATATCATTTCCACACTACTTCCTTCCAATCACTTTTGTTTGAGATTTAGTTTGTCCTTTTTAGTAGCCTAATGTCTATCCATAGAACTTTCCTATTGACTATTCTAAGAAAACTAGACAAGGAACCCTCACCATCAGAAACTCTACACTCCTCTTTACTCAACTTGAAGTTCCACATATTGGTCCTAACCTCGAGCAACTAGTAGGTGTGGTCATTATGAGGGAACTCAAGATGAGTCGCCTTTAGGACTGCTGGACCTTAGGGGGGTGTTGGTCTAGGGCTACGTCACTCACTTGCAATCATTTCCACTCACAACTACTCACTACCCTAAACCCAAAATTGCTTGGTTCTGGTCCCTTGATACTTTTCGGAACTCAAGTAGGTGGTCCCTTAAACCCACTAGCCCTAAGCTAGGGTTTAGCTAAGATCACTACAGAGAGGACCCAAAATGTGGTTTCCATTGGTTCATGGCTTATTAATAGTGGTTGGTACTCCAATTCTACCAAGATACCGAACCTATCCTTTTGCCCCTAAATTCCCCCAAATTACTTAGATACACTTGGGGCCCCAAATTCTGCCAAAATTCCTAAATTTACCCAAAATACCCATGTTGGTTAAAAAATCATTTCAAACACCTTGAAAACACCCAAACTACCCAAAATCACCAAAATTGACCAAATTACCAAAATGCCACCTCCTTAGCCCAAGATTCCAAAAATTCCAAAAGTCCCACAAATTCTCAAAACCTCCCAAATATTCTCAATTTCATTTTCCTTAACTACCACATGACCCAATTTGGCCAATTTGATCATCTTAGATCAAAATCCCCAAATTACCCTTTAAAGGCCCAAATTTCCCAAAATTCAACTCAAATGTCCATCAATTGGATCTCAATTGACCCCAATTTAAATCCTAAACTCAAATTTACTTTTGATATGAATAAAATAGAACAAATCAAAGCTTGATTGGCCCACGATTTCAGCCCAATTTTTGGTATAGGTCAAACCCCCAATTTGGGTCACATGACCTAATCTCACCAAATTAAACCCATAGCCTAGTCAATTGGCCCCAATTAATGTTGAAAAATCTTTGTAAAATTTCTACACATAAAAATCAACCATCAATTGGCTTTGGGGAAGCCTCAAATCCATTTGATTTTGGCTTAAATCCAACATTCCAAAATTTAGCCTCAAATTGGCTAAGTCCCCAAATTTCACCGAATTAATTGCCTTAACCTCCAAATTGGAATCCAATTCATGTCAAAAACTCTTCATGGGGTCCCTATTAACCATTTACAACAATAAATTTGGAATTATCCCAAGGCTAACCCATGTTAGACCCAAGCCTAGCCCAACATAACCAAATTGAATAAAATTCAAAATTCCCTCAAATTGACCCTTCAATTGAACTCAAAACCCCTTCCATCCTTCACCAAAGTTGTTCATTATGATCATCTACACCAAATTAAACATTTAATTTGGCTAATTGACATGGCTAGCCTAGACCAAACCCAAGACTTGGTCATTTGCACCCACTTGGACCCATGCACTAAATGTGACCCAACCACCCTGTAGCAACCAGATTAACTCCACCTCAGCAATTAGTTGATCGCTAATACTGAGCCAAAACCCATCTAACCACATAGGTCTCCCAAATTAAGGGATCTTACTCCCAAAAATACACATGCTTAAGATATCCTTGCCAAATCAAGACACATCTGCATTAAATTGTTGTGATGGATTCCTCTGGATGCCCTGAGCACTTAGCCACCTCCCACTGGTCGATCGGCCAGCCAAGTGGCCGGAAAATGGCCAAAACGAGAGCCAACCCCATGGAGCTTCACCCAAATCAAACCTAGAGGCCAGCTCAGCCATATTGAATTGTAGAGCTCCTCTGCCCTCCACCTAAGCACCACATTACACTTTTTAATGGGCCATGACTGCCACCCCTTAGCCATTTTTATAAAAAGCACCTCCCACGACCATGGCAAGTGGTGCTGAAATTTTCTTAGGGAGACTTCTCCAAATTGTCCACAGAGCTTCCATAAGATCCCCTCAGTGCATTCCAACTGTTTTCCCTCATCAATTTCCACTGTCGGAGTTCAATTTTGAGCTCGAAATCTTGTCAGAAACCAGGACAGAGCTCATTATACCTCAACACTCAACCAAACTCAAATTAACTCTACTCATACCTTCAAAACAAAAAAAGAAGCCAAAGCCCCATAAAATCCCCTTTCCATAGAGCCTCTACCATAGCTTTAGACCAACACCCAAATCCGGTCATGATTGAATTCATACCTAGACCTTACACCAAGAGCAGAGGCTTAATCCCTAGCCTCCTTGGACCCTAACAAACGTGCCAAGACCTTATGATTGAAGCTTCTCTTCTCAAAGCAAAGGTATAAAACTTCTCCCCCTCCCGAGCCTATTTTGATTCTACAATTGATTAGGCTTAATTTAATTGTATGATTACCGTATGGATGTGTTTGTCTCACTTAGATGAGTCCATAGGATCAAACCCGAAGTGATTTTGTTGAGTCTAGACAAAGATCTTAGGGTTTTAGTGTGGATGGTCACGGGATCATTCTAATCGGGGATGATGACGGGGAGCCGTTTGATCAAAAGTGTATCGAATGGACAGCCAAGATGAAGCTGAACAATGCTTCTTTACACGAACACCGGGATGCGTGGCAGCTAGTGGATTGGATGGGAGCGCGCCGCGTGGAGTTTCGAAGCCGCCGTAGGTTGACGAGGCACCGCGTGGATAAGTAGGAAAATATGACTTTTTCTATTTATTTAAACTCTCTTAACTTCAAAAATACATAACTTTGTGTAGAAAAATCATAAAAATAAATTAAAAATACTCTCTTGCTCAGTGAATAGAGGAAAATATTATGGAAATAATTTTAAGCCCTTGTGATCTATATTTTATTTTTAATTAATTAAATTTTTATTTGAATCTTTTGATTCTCCATGCATATAGACTCATCATCATAGCTTGAATTTTTGACATGTTGTAGCCTCTCTCAAGAAGAACATTCTCTAATTTTCCCAAAGTCAGAAGAGGCCCCTATATAGAGGATCACATTTTTTTAAGTTTATGTGCATTATTTGCCTAAAATAATCATGGAAATTAGCATGTTGCTTAGAAAATTCCAAGAAAATTTTGAAAGGTCAACCATGACTAGAGAAGCTTTTGAAAATAATTTTATGGGTCAAGTTGTTTAAAATATACTTAATTTTCATAAACAAAATCACTAAGATAATTAATTTTGAAAGATATAAACCTTTAAATGACTTGCTTTTTTATCTCCACTGTTATCTATGATCCAGAGAACTCACCATAAAAATTTTAAAATATTTTGAGTACATTTGATAACTTAAATTAATTTTTAAAGATAAACATCATTTTTGACATTTAAATGATTTTTAAAAATCAAAATATAACTAAAAAATTTATCAAAACTTATTTTTTTATTTCTCTATGATTAGGGGTATTTTTTAAAAATAAAATGATTTTTTAAAAAAAACTTGATTTTTAGCCTAATTTTAATATTTAAATAATTAAAAATGCCTAAAAATTACAAAAATAATTAAACTCATGAAAATATTCTAAATTGCTTCCTAATCACTTAAGAACAATTAGAATAGTTTTCCTGGTTTTCTAGATAAAGATATTGAATTTTAAAGCTTAAAAATGATTTTTAAAGGCTAAAAATGAGTTTTCACTAAAATAATTCCAATAAACCAACTAAAATTCAGAAAAATACAAAATCTTCTCCTCTAAGTTTTGTGACCTCAAGGAGACTTTTCAAAAATGCAAAACTTAATTGTCCCTATTTAAAATATTTTATATTTAATAAATACTCTAGAACTTAAAATAATTCTTAAAATTCAGATAAAATTCACTAAAATCATGAAATTTCGTCTAAAAACTTCTCTAGTCTAGGGTTACCTCCAATAAAAATTTTAAGGGATAGGAGTCACCTTGGCCAAGTTAGGAATTTTTCTTTGGAAAATCATATTTTTTGCATGAAAATAATTATATAAATAAATTAAATTTTGAAAAATCACATTTTCTCATCTGATGTATTAATTGACTCATGAATGAGGTAGGATAAAAATTTCAAAGTAATTTGAATTGAATTTGGTAAATTATGAAGTGTTCGAGCTTTAGTGGCAAGTGTGTAATTTTGCAAATTTAGCTTTAATTAACATTTAGGCTTAATTCAAGAACGAAAATGGGTAACCTCTGATCTTAATAAATTTATTTGATGTTTGAAACACAAGGGGTTAATTGACAAAAACCAACATCACTTTCTTTATTAAAAAAATAAGTTAATAAATTTCTAAATTATTAAGATTTAGAAGTTTATTAAAATAAAATTAAACAAAGACTTAGGGGTATGACTTTTGAAGTCAATAATTAATGCATTTAATACCCTTATTTTGATGTTCAAATAAAATTCAAATCATGAATCATGATCACCTACAGCCTAATCTTTTCAAAACTAATCAAGACACTCACCTAAGTCTTAAGAGCTTAGTAGTGACTTAGGCTAAATCAAGTTTCATTTAAATGAGGATTAGAAAAGTAAATATCATTGAAAATTAAAACATCTTTCAAACGCTACAAGCCCAATTAAAGATAAAAACTTGGCCAAGTGTTCCAACAACACTAACTTGCCTCTTTAAGGGTCTTCACCCACATAATTCTTAAATTGAATCACAAGTAATAATTAACCTATTCTTAGGGATAATTGAGACATCAATGTTCACTGAGCATTAAGGGTATTTACAAGATGACTTATTAAGCAACATAATAAGTTTAAAAGAACTCAAGATTTTTCACCAGACGGCGAGAGAGTAGCACGGACCTGCTCCTTTCTCTAGATCTGTTGGAGATCATGAAGATCTATCAAACTTAATATGTTTTTCTTAACAAAATCATCCTTAATTAAACTCCTAATGACCCATCAAGATATGACATGGCGTTAGGAAAACTACAAAAACCTTACTTTCTGCCTCTATATAAATTGCCCTGACTTGCATTTTAAGTTTTAGGTGGTGGAACGAGAAGGCTCACTTGGTACGCTTTTATAGTTTTTAGCATTGTCTTTCTTGTACTTTTATGTTATACTTTTGTGCTTACACAAATTTGCATTGAAAACTAAAACTATTAGGATAGCCACAAAACCAAAACTAAAACCAAAATTAAAATCAACCAAGATAAAATTCACCCCCAGAGCATTCTAAATCTAAGACAACTCAAAATTTAATCACAAACATCACACAAAACTACAACTTCAACTAAATTAAGATGTCTCTATCGGATGATCGGGAATCCCTCAAAGGAGGTAACCTACGGTTGCTAATGAGGTTTCCCACGGTCTAAATGAAATTATGGAACTCATTAAGTTGAGTTTAGTAAGTTCATTTGGACTAAGTAAATCCAATAGAAAATAATGGTGTCAGAACGAGGGAACCATAGGATCCTATCCGGTGTCGCTCTAATCAACTTTAATAAGCCCCCATATAATTTAAAGAACTTCAACCATAAGGCCATATTATAACTTGACACACTATAAAACTCAAACTCGTTGCGGTGAGGAGCTCGGAGCTAGTATGGTGGGTAGCACAACCATCTTCAACAGCAAAACCTGCTTCCCTAACTAAACTAATATTCCTTCCTTAGACTTAAACAACAAGGCCATAGGACTTCGAGGTTACATAAATCCTCACCTTATCTTTAGGTCTTTGTATAGCTTTGCTAAACAATATAAGCCCTAACTCGTCTTAGGATTCTGAGGTTGTTGTTTGTCACGACCTAAACCCTCACATCTTCCAGGCTATTTGTGTGATCGTTTCACACGAATGTAAGCCCTAACTAATAAAATTGATAGGATGAATGTTGACCTCAATTTTGGTTGAAGTTTAGTTTCTCCTCTTTAATAGCCTAGGGTCTAGCCATAGGACTTTTCTTGTTGACTATTCCTAGAAAACTAGACATGGAACCCTCACCATTAGAAATTCTACCCTCTTCTTTACTCAACCTGAAGTTCCACATGTTGGTCTCAACCTCTAAGTACTTAGTAGGCTTTGGGGGAAACTCAAGATGAGTCACCCTTAGGATTGCTGGACCTTAGGGTTGACCTTAGGTGTTGGTCTGGAGCTAAGGCACTCACTACACTAATCTGCACCCACAATCACTCACAACCCTGAACTTAAATCTCTAGCCTAGATTCCTTTATCTTTTGGGATACTCATGTAGATGGTCCCCTAAACCTACTAGCCCTAGGGCTATGGTTTAGCTAAGACCACTATGTAGAGGACCCAAAATGGGGTTTCCATTGGTCCATGGCTTATTGGTGATGATTGACACCTCAACTCTACCAAAATACCCATCTTGGCCTTTTACCCCTAAAACACCCCATAATTGCCAAAATACCCCTCTTGGGCTCAAAATCCAAAAAACTCCAAAAATTCCCAGAAAATCCCAAATATTCCCAATTTAATTTCTCTCAACTACCCCCTTGACTCAATTTGGCAAATTTGACCATCTTTAACCAAAATCCCCAAATCGCCATTTAAACACTCAAATTTCCCCAAATCCAACTCAAATATCCACCAATTTGATCTCAATTGACCCCAATTCCAATCATAAACTCAAAATCACTTTTGATATGACCAAACTAAAACAAATCCAAGCTTAATTGGTCCATGATTTGAACCCAATTCTGATTTGGGTCAAAACCCCAATTTTGACCATATGACCTAATCTCACCAAGTTGAACCCATAACGTAGTCAATTGGCCTCAATTAATGTTGAAAAATCTTTATGACATTCTTATACATCAAAATCAACCATTAATTGACATTGGTGAAGCCTCAAATCCATTTGATTTTGGCCTAAATCAAAAATTGCTAAATTTAGCCCCAAATTGGCTAAGTCCCTAAATTTCACCCAATTGATTGACTTAACCTCTAAATTAGCATCCAATTCATGTTGGAAACTCTTCATGAGGTCCCTATTAACCATTTACAATAATCAATTTGGACTTAGCCCAAGGCTAACTAAAGCTAGACCCAAGCCTAGCCCAACATGACCAAATTGATTAAAGTTCAAAATTCCTTCAAATTGACGTTTCAATTGAACTCAAAACCATTTCCATCCTTCAACCAAGTTGTTCCTTGTGATCATCTACACCAAATGCAACAATCAATTGAGCCAATTGACATGGATAACCTAGCCCAAACCCAATTTTTGGTCATTTGCACCCACTTGGACCCATACACTAAATGTGACCTAACCACCTTAAACCCACCAAAGTAACTCCAACACAACCATTAGTTGGACTTAGTGACCAGTCCAAACACCATGAAACCACCTAAATCAAGCAATGGACCAAAGGTACCCCAAATTAAGGGATCTTATTTCCAAAAATGCACATGCTTAAGATATCTTTGTCAAATCCAAACACATTTGCATTAAATTGTTGTGATGGATTCCTCTAGGTTCCCTGAGTTCCTAGTCACCTCCCCCTGGGAGGTGTGCTGAAAATTTCTCAGAGAGGCTTCTCTAAACTTCACACAGAGCTTCCCTAAGATCCCCTTAGTGCATTCCAACCATTTTCCCTCACCCATTCCCATTGCTGGAGCTCAATTTTAAGCTTGAAACCTTGCCGGAAATCATGAAAAAAACCTAATACACCTCAACACTCCACCAAACTTCAATTGCTTGTGCCCACACTTTCACAAGAGTGAAAGAAGCCAAAGCCCATTCAAATCCCCCTTCCACAAAGCCTCTGCCATAGCTCTAGACCAATACCTGAAATTGAGCTTGGTCGAATTCATGCCTAGGCTTTACACCAAGACCAGGGACTCAATCCCTAGCCTTTTTAGACCCCAACGAACGTGCCGAGTACCTCTGATCGAAGCCTTCCTTCTCAGAGCAAAGGTATAAAACTCCTCCTCCTCCTGAGCTTATTTTGATTATCCATTTACTTAAGCTTGATTTCATGGCACCTTAGTTGTAAGGATGTGTTTGTCTCACTTAGATGAGTCCATAGAATCAAACCCGA
>NEWO01001317.1:12997-24580 GCA_003013225.1 Phalaenopsis aphrodite | reverse complement strand
TCCATACAAATCAAGAAATATTATTTTTACACATCGGTAATATGTCCATGTCCCTCTTGGATCAAATTACTCTTCTTCTGTTGACATACTTTACCCATTTCTGTCTTGGGAAGGTACACCCAACTCCCTGGACTTTAGGACTAGCCGTTCAACCATCTTTAAACAGAGGGGTTCAGAAGGCCATTAAGTACTCTTTAAATTTTCATGTGGGTTTGGACCCCCAATAGGTGTGTCGGTGGACTAGTTCCACCTGGGCATTGTTTGCCACTAAGTAGGTCTCACACTGGGTCCTAAAATACTTCACTTCTTCTATCCAGATTTGATTTGCTATTCTGTAAATTAAACCAAATTGTGTTGTGCAGCGCACTTTGAAATTTTCTTATATGAATTAAATTTTACACTTTCTCTTAGACAAGATTTTAAGATACTCATAAATTAAGACCCACCCAGTCTACAGATCAACCTCTACTTTCAGTGCTTGCACTAAAATTTACGAGGTTTTTGGCAATATAGCTAACCCTTAGACTTTCTGTTTTAAAGCTCGCTATAATGGCTTACCCAACACTGATCTTTTCCTGCAATTTGCCAACGGACCGTAGCGCCCGTAACGTCGCTCCTACCAACAAGTTTGGAGCAGGATTCGAAGATCTCGAGGTCATCCTCGAAAAAGCATCGTTCGTGGTAACGAAGATTGCTGCTCCAGAAATATAGGAGCCATTTACAGAATTCAACCTCAACTGCCTTCAAGACTTCCCTACCTGCAAGAAGTCTAGAACTACTGCCATCGGGGCACCCGCCAAACCTACTAGCCCCGCTGCTGCTAAGGGGGAAGAAGTGATGATTATTGAGGATACAAATGAGGGATTAACTATCCCACCACCTGTCTTTGAAATTGGATCAAGTTCAAAGACTGTACCACTGACCCAAACTCAAAGGAGGAAGTGCAATAGAAAAGTTCGGAGGGTCATTAAAGCTCAGGCTCTCAAGGAGACACCTGTTGAGGAGGAGCCTCATCAAGATGAAGAAGTGTTACAAAAAATTTATCCACTCTTGTGAGGAAGTAGATTCCATCCTTTGACGGATACCAAGGGATATGAGAGTATCCAAAGGATCGCTGTCGAATTACCGTCACTTCATGGACACAGTGAAGAGAGAAAGAAATTCACTCTTATCACTCAAGTTAGTGCAGTTTTTAGAAAGCTTGCTACCAAAGAAGGATGTTCGGTTAGCGAGTTACTTAAACGAGTGGGAGATGCAATTTCTTCTCGTATGAAGAAGGAAATTTTGAAGGGCGTCAAATCCACCAGACAATCCCACAAGACAATTGGAGTGCCACCTACTCGCATCCTCGTTTGGTTTCGTTTAGGGAACAGAGTTGATACCGCAGTGATCACTACTGATTATACTACCACCAAGACCGCGGGTCGTCGACCGGTTAAGTCAAGACTGGGTCCAAAGATCTTACCCGTCACCCATTATGGAGACATTCCTACAATCATAAAGACAAAGACAAGACGCTTACCAGGGACTGTAGCCGGTATACACTACGGGGAGCATACTTTCCCTCAACATACGGATGTTTCTACTAAGACGCTCTATCCTGAGACATCATCATCAAAAAGGGAAAAGGTATGGTTACCCAAGGACACTGCACCGATACAGTTCAGTGAGCCCACAGGATAGGAAATGAAACCAGGATCTGAAATATCTGACATCGTCATGAAAATAGCCAGCAAAATGGAGGAACAAATAGAGGATGTCCATCAGGGTCCTCCAAATCTTAAAGCGATTAAGGAATCGATAATTACAGAGAAAGTTGAGAAACTCAGGATCAAGATTTCTGAGTTAGCTCGAGAACATAGAGTTTCCATCGATAGTGATAATGAAAACTTTGATTACAATGATTACTTGGAGGAGGATTTCATGGATGTACATGTGATCGAAACTAAAGCCACCACATCTGTGCGTGAGGCTCAACCTCACACCAAAGAGAACGCCGTAAAAGAGTTGCATAGGGTTATCCTCCTTAGGGATGAGCAAGTTAGTCTACTGGAGAAAAGATTAGAAGACATGACTGCAGCTATGACCACCATGACCACCATTCAAGGGCAATCACAGGCACCATAATTGGCTTCTCTAGAGATTAATTAGCCAAAAATCATACACATTATAAATGAGAGAAGAGAGGCTACTTCAGCAAACAAAGATGAGCAACCGAAGAATGATTCTTCATCAAGTGCCATGCCAAAAAAGGAGTTCAAGCAAATGGTTTAACAAGTGTGGGACGCCTTAGCCCAATCCAAGGGCGATGCATCAATTTTAAAGGGTAGACCTTACCGGGAGGAGTTCGATGCCGTGTCTTTCACTAAGGGTTTTGTGGCCCAAAACTTCAAGATATTTGATGAGACTGGAAATCCCAGACAACATATAACACATTTTCGATCCAACTGTGGTAACACGAGAAATAATGAAGCTATACTTTGCCAGCAATTCGTCCGCAGCTTGTCAGGAATTGCTTTCAACTGGTGCGCTGACTTGCCCAATGGGCTAGTTAAACATTTTCTCAATTAGAATAGTTATTTATGAAAAGATTTGTCGGGGCACAACACCATGTGTTGATTGGAGAGCTCATGATAGAAAAGCAAAAGCCTAGCGAAACCTTGGAAGATTATATTTTGAGGTGGAGAAACCTTATCATGAAATGTGAACCTCAGCTACAAGAATATCATGCGATTGAAATTCTACTTAAGAGCATTTATGGGCCAGTAGCTTTCATGCTTAAGGGACTCACCATCAAAACCTTCGAGAAGCTACTCAGTAAAGCTAGCAGTCTTCAAGAATAAATAAAGCACATGGAGCCACATCAAAAAGGCTAAGGTGACCAAAGTATTCAAAAAGAAATCAAGAGTATTAGCGACTGTCGGTAAAGGAAAATAACTGATAAAGATATATGCAGAAGAGCATCGCCAGTCTTCATCACAGTACTCTCAAAAATAGAATAGTCAATCCAGCCAGTGAGCGCCTCAAGAGGGATCACCTCGAACAGGGTTAAAAGAATATCCCTGTCGGAGCGACAGAAAATTGTGTATTCTTTCAAGGATGAAGCTATACCTAAAACATTCAGGAGTCTGATGAAGAAGTTAGAATTCAAACTATCAAAACCAAAGAAGCTCGAAGAGGTGGATAAGAAGAACGAACGAAATTATTGTCCATACCACAGGTTGCTTGGGCACACTATAGAAAAATGTTTCGGCTTTAAAGACTGGCTCGAGAGAAACCTCAAGGAAGAGAACATAACAATCCAGAAAGAATATTTTAAAAGAACCTGAAAAAGATTCCATAAATATGATTTCGGTCGAGTCAATCTCCCCAATCGATCTGTATACTAGAACAAATGGATGGAGTACAACTTGGGATGAACTCAAGAGGGTCCTTAATCAAATTCAGGATTCATCAAAACAAGCTTCAACGAATACCGAAGAAGGATGGAATGAGGTATAGTTTTTCGTCTTTAACAGCCAAAGGTCTAGACATATGACTTTTCTATTGACTATTCTTAGAAAACTAGACAAGGAACCCTCACCATAAAAAACTCTATACTCCTCTTTACTCAACTTGAAGTTCCACATATTGGTCCTAACCTCTAGCACCTAGTAGGTGGGGTAATTATGGGGGAGCTCAAGATGAGTCACCCTTAGGACTGATGGACCTTAAGGTTGACCATGCGTGTTGGTCTAAGGCTAAAGCACTCACTTGCAATCATTTCCACTCACAAACACTCACTACCCTAAACCCAGGATTGCTAGGTTCTGGTCCCTTGATACTTTTGGGAGACTCATGTAGGCGGTCCCCTAAACCCACTAGCCCTAGGTTAAGGTTTAGCTAAGACCATTACATAGAGGACCCAAAATGGGGTTTCCATTGGTCCATGACTTATTAATGGTGGTTGGTACTCCAACTCTACCAAGATACCCAACCTATCCTTTTGCCCCTAAATTCCCCCAAATTACCTAGATATCGTTGGGGCCCCAATTTCTGCAAAAATTCCCAAATTTACCTAAAATACCCAAGTTGGTTCAAAAATCATTTCAAACACCTTGGAAACATCCAAACTACCCAAAATCACCAAAATTGGCCAAATTACCAAAATGCCCCCTCCTTAGCCCAAGATTCCAAAAATTCCCAAAAATTCCCAAAGCCTACCAAATATTCTCAATTCCATTTTCCTTAACTACCACAAGACCCAATTTGGCCAATTTGACCATCTTTGATCAAAACCCACAAATTGCTCTTTAAAGGCCGAAATTTCCCCAAATTCAACTCAAATGTCCATCAATTGGATCTCAATTAACCCCAATTTCAATCCTAAACTCAAATTCACTTTTTAAATGGCCAAATGAGACAAAATCCAAGCTTAATTGGTCTATGATTTGAGCCCAATTTTTTGGTATAGCTCAAACCCCCAATTTTGGTCACATTACCTAATCTCACCAAATTGAACCCATAGCCTAGTCAATTGGCACCAATTAATGTTGAAAAATATTTTTAACATTCCTATACATCAAAATCAACCATAAATTGGCCTTGTTGAAGCCTCAAATCCATTTTATTTTGGCCTAAATCCAAAATTCCCAAATTTAGCTCAAATTGGATAAGTCCCTAAATTTTACCCAAGTGATTGCCTTAACCTCCAAATTGGCATCTAATTCATGTTGAAAACTCTTCATGGGGTCCCTATTGATCATTTACAACAATAAATTTGGAATTATCTCAATGCTAGCCCAAGCTAGACCCAAGCCTAGCCCAACATAACCAAATTGATTAAAATTCAAAATTCCCTCAAATTGACCCTTCAATTGAACTCAAATCCACTTCCATCCTTCACCAAAGCTGTTCATTATGATCATCTACACCAAATTCAACATTTAGTTGGGCTAATTGACATGGATAGCCTAGACCAAACCCAAGACTTGGACATTTGCACCCACTTGGACCCATGCACTAAATGTGACCTAATCACCCTAAAGCCGCTAAATTAACTCCACCTCAGCCATTAGTTGACCCGAAAGACTGAGCCAAAACCCATCTAACCACCTAAACTAAGCCATGGACCAAGGGTCCCCCAAATTAAGGAATCTTATTCCCAAAAATACACATGCTTAAGATATCCTTGTCAAATCAAAACACATTTAATTGTTGTGACGGATTCCTCTGGATGCCCTGAGCACCTAGCCACCTCCCCCTGGATGGCCGACCAGCCTAATGGATAGAAAATGGCCAAACCAAGAGCCACCCCCATGGAGCTTTACCCAAATTAAACCTATAGGCCAGCTCAGCCATATTGAATTGTAGTGCTCCTCTGCCCTCCACCTAAGCACCACATTACACCCTTTAATTGGCCATGACAGCCACCCCTTAGCCATTTTTACAAAAAGCACCTCCCACGACCATGACAAGTGGTGCTGAGATTTTCTTAGAGAGACCTCTCTAAATTGACCACAGAGCTTCCTTAAGATTCCCTCAGTGCATTCCAACAGTTTTCCCTCGTCAATTTCCACTGCCAGAGTTCAATTTTGAGCTCGAAATCTTGTCGGAAATCAGGACAGAGCTCATTATACCTCCACACTCTACTAAACTTAAATTAACTCTACCCATACCTTCACAACCAAGAAAGAAGCCAAAGCCCCATAAAATCCCCCTTCCATCGAGCCTCTACCATTGCTCTAGACCAACACCCAAATTCGGCCGTGATCGAATTCATACCTATGCTTTACACCAAGAGAAGAGGCTTAATCCTTAGCCTCCATGGACCCCAAAGAACGTGCCAAGACCCTCCGATTGAAGCTTCACTTCTCAGAGCAAAGGTATAATACTTCTCCCCCTCCCGAGCCTATTTTGATTCTACAATTGGTTAGGCTTAATTTAATTGCATGATTATCATATGGATGTGTTCGTCTCACTTAGACGAGTCCATAGGATCAAACTTGAAGTGATTTGGTGGAGTATAGGCTGAGATCTTAGGGTTTTAGTGTGGACGATTACAACATCATTCTAATCGAGGACGATGATAGGGAGTCGTTTGATCAAGCGTTCGAATGGACGACAAAGATGAAGCCAGACAGTGCTTACTTACACGAACAGCGGGACACGTGGCTACTGGCGTGGATGGCAGCGTCAAATGGGAGCGCACCGCGTGGTGTTTTGGAGCCGCCGTAGGTTGACGAGCCGTCGCGTGGATAAGTAGGAAAATAAGACTTTTTCTATTTATTTAAACTCTCTTAACTTCAAAAATACATAACTTTGTGTAGAAAAATCATAAAAAGAAAATAAAAATACCCTCTTGCTCAGTGAACAGAGGAGAATAATGTGGAAAAATTTTAAGCCCAGGTGATGCAAATACTGATTTGAATCTTTTGATTCTCAATGCATATAGACTCATCATCATAGCTTGAATTTTTGGCATATTGCAGCCGCTGTCAAGAAGAACATTCTCTGATTTTTTCAAAGTCAGAGGAGGTCCCTAGACAGAAGATCACATTTTTTAAGTTTATGAGAATTATTCGCCTAAAATAATCATGGAAATTAGCATGTTGCTTAGAAAATTCCAAGAAAATTTTGGAAGGTCCACCATGTCTAGAGAAGCTTTTGGAAATAATTTTATGGGCAAGTCATTTAAAATGTACTTATTTTTCATAAACACTAAATCACTAAGATAATTAATTTTTAAAGATATAAACATTTAAATGAATTGATTTTTTATCGCCATTGCTATTTATGATCTAGAAAACTCACCATGAAAATTTTAAAATATTTTGAGTGCATTTGATAACTCAAATTGATTTTTAAAGATAAACATCATTTTTGGCATTTAAATGATTTTTAAAAATCAAAATATAACTAAAAAATTTATCAAAACTTATTTTTTGAGTTCTTTGTTATCAGGGGCATTTTCTAATAATAAAATGATATTTTTTTAAAAAAATATTTCTAGCCTATTTTTAATATTTAAATATATAAAAATCTAAAAAAATCACAAAAATAATAAAACTCATGGAAATGTTCTAAATTGCTTTCTAATCACTTAAGAACAATTAGAATATTTTTCCTAGTTTTCTAAATAAAGATATTGAATTTTAAAGAATAAAAATGATTTTTAAAGGCTAAAAATTAGTTTTCACTAAAATAATTCCAATAAATCAAATTAAATTCACAAAATATATAATCTTCTCCTCTAAGTTCTTTAACCTCAGGGAAACTTTTCAAAAATACAAAACTTAATTTTCCCCATTTAAAATATTTTATATTTAATAAATACCCTAGAACCAAAAATAATTCTCACAATTCAAATAAAATTAAAAAAAAATCATGAAATTTGGTCCAAAAACTTCTCTAGTCTAAGGCTACCTCCAGTAAAAATTTCAAGGGATTAGGTGTCACCTTGGTTAAGTTAGGAACTTTTCCTTCGAAAATCCTTTTTTTTGCATGAAGATAATTATATAAATAAATTAAATTTTGAAAAATCACATTATCTCCTCTGATGTCTTAATTGACCCATGAATGAGGTCGGATAAAAATTTCAAAGTCATTTGAATTGAATTTGACAAATTATGAAGTGTTAGAGCCTTAGGGGCAAGTGTGTAATTTTAGAAATTTAGCCTTAATTAACATTCAGGCTTAATTCAAGAAGGAAAATGGGTAACCTCTGATCTTAGTCAATTTATTTGATGTTTAAAATACAAGGGATTAATTGGTTGAAACCAACCTCACTTTCTTAACTAAAAGATAAGTTCATAAATTTCTAAATTATTATGATTTGGAAGTTTATTAAAATTAAATGAACCAAAGACTTAGAGGTATAACTTTTAAAGTCAATAATTAATCAATTTAATACTTTTATTTTGATGTTCAAATAAAATAAAATTCAAATCATGAATCACGATCACTCAAAGCCTAATCTTTTCAAAACTAATTAAGACACTCACCTAGGTCTTAAGGGCTTAGTAGTGACTTAGGCTAAATCAAGTTTCATTTAAATGAGGATTAGAAATGTAAATATCTTTGAAAATTAAAACATCTTTCAAACACTACGAGCCCAATTAAAGATCAAAATTTGGCTAAGTGTTTCAACAACACTAACTTGCCTCTTTAAGGGTCTTCACCCACATAATTCTTAAATTGAATCACAAGTGATAATTAATATATTCTTAGGGATAATTGAGACATCAATGTTCACTGAGCATTAAGGGTATTTACAGGATGACTTATTAAGCAACATAATAAGTTTAAAAGAACTCGGGATTTTTCACCAGGTAGCGAGAGAGTAGCACGAACCTGCTCCTTTCTCTAGATATGTTGGATATGTTGAAGATCTATTAATCTTAATATGTTTTGCTTAACAAAATTATCCTTAATTAACATAGGGTTAGGAAAACTACCAAAACCTTACTTTTTGCCTCTATATAAATTTCCCTGACATGCATTTTAAGTTTCAGGTGGTGGAACAAAAAGACTCTCAAGGTACTCTTTCACAGTTTTTAGCGTTGTCTTTCTTGTACTTTTATGTTATACTTTTATGCTTATACAAATTTGCATTGAAAACTAAAACTATTAGGATAGCCACAAAACCAAAACCAAAACCAAAATTAAAATCAACCAAGATAAAATTCACCCCCACACCATTCAAAATGTAAGAAAACTCAAAATTTAATCACAAATATCATACAAAACTACAACTTCAACTAAATTAAGATGTCTCTATCGGATGATCGGGAATCCCTTGGAGGAGGTAACCTATGGTTGCTAACGAGCCTTCCCATGATCTAAATGAAATTATGGAACTCATTAATTTGAGTTTAGTAAGTTCATTTGGACTAAGTAAATCCAATAGAGAATAATGGTGTCGGAACGAGGGAACCGTATGATCCTAATTGGTGTCGCTCTAATCAACTTTAATAAGCCCCCATAACATTTAAAGAACTTCAACCATAGGGCCACCTAATTTAACATTACAACCTGACACACTAGAAAACTTAAACTTGTCACGACGAGGAGCTTGGAACTAGCATGGTGGGCAGCACAACCATCTTCAACAGCAAAACCTGTCTTCCCCAGCTAAACCAATCTTCCTTCCTTAGACTTAAACAACAAATCCATAGGACTTCGAGGTTGCTTGCTTATGTAACATAAATCCTCACCTTATGTTTAAGATTTTGTATAGCCCTACTATACAATATAAGCCCTAACTCGTCTTAGGATTCCGAGATTGTCGTTTGTCACGACCTAAACCCTCACATCTTCCAGGCTATTTGTGTGATCGTTACACACGAATGTAAGCCCCAACTAATAAAATTGACAGGATGAAACACCTAAATATTTCTCCTCAACATTGAAGCCAAACATTAGGATAGCTTGGGAAGTCACCAAGATTCTCCTCTAGATCCATGACATCCCCTAATTCTTCCTCCTGTGGGCTCTACAACAAAATGTTCCAAAATTGAACTAATCCCCTATTACACCTCTTTCTCTGATCTCGTTGAAAAGTCCTCCCTTTGAAACTCCTTGAAGATAATATTTTCTGATTTTTATTGAGAGACTTCTTAGGTGACTTTGGTGATTTAAGATGTAATTAACTATAGGGTCTTATAGGAAGCATGTCCGAACCCAGCTTAATATAAAACCTATTTAATTCTTTATATTATATAGGGGAACTTGTCGGCAAATACAGAGGTTTCGCAGACCAAAAATTATCATATATTCCTTAATTTTTTTGATCGAGCCTCAACCTCAAGTTTTGTGTTTATCGTTCGGGATAGATACAGGATTTGAGGTACAATGCTCTTACATTTAAACTATGAAAAAAATGGGGTCAGTTTGATTTCATATTTTTCTAAATTAAATATATACGTAAATTAAAACGTCCTTCCGAAGCAGGCGGTGGGATTTTGATTTCGGTGACCGACAGCTTCTTACGGGCAACTCCTCCAACCAAAAATAACATCGACATGAGGTTACTAAGGAGAGAGCAACCTTGAAAATTTGCATTCAAATAAAGAAATCTTTAAATATTGGTTCTCTAACTTATAAGAATATTCTCATTTTCTCTAAAGGTGGAACCACTAAATGTTTAGGATACTCTTCCATGATTTTTACTTTATGTAAGCAATTAAGAGTAGGATATGAGAGATAAGAAGAGCTATTATAGCCTCTTAAACCCATTAGTAGGACCAATGTGCTTGTATACAAGCTACATGTTGGATTGACGTCAAGGGTTGGAAGTTTAGTTATTCCTTCTACCTCTACTTTAAGTCCATCTACCTCAGGTGCTTTTGCTCACCCTTCAGCCACTCTGGATGAACTTCATAGTGATTATCAAAAATTGGTGCATGATATTGCATCTCTACAAAGTAAAGTGTCTGATATTGATCATAAGTTTGATTATGTTCAAAGATATTTGAAACTCAAACATGATTATGAAGCAAATTTCAATACCTCTCTAATGAGTTTTCTTCGAGGAAATCGGGAGGTTAAGTTTCCATCTAGTCCCCTATTTTTAAATTATGAACCCAAACCCATATGGATGCGGATGATGATGAGGATGATGATGATGAAAATGATGAGAATGAGAAGTGGTTGTATCTTTATTTTTGTTAGATGTAGTTTACTAATGTGTTTGTGGTAGTAGTTGTATTCTATGGATTTGTTATGATTTGTTATTTGTGTTGATGGATTGTTTACTATTTGTTTTTACTGAACTACTGTCTGTTTTTAAATTTATGATTATGTTTAGAGTAGCCCTTTACTTAGAAAATATTTTTGATATTTCATGTTTAATGAACTTTACTTATTGCTGTACACTTGCGTTTCAATTTGTACATGCATATTTTCATGTTAAAACCATGTATAGAAGGCAAGCTTTATAATTTGTATTTATTATTTTCTTCCTACCCACATTTTCGGACTGAATGTTTTATCCTGTTAAAAATTTATGTTTGGGAGAGGGAGAAAAACTTTTGAAAATTTAACATTATTTGTCGTCAATGACATTATTTTAAAATAACCTATGGTACGTGGCGTTATCTTTAGGATTCTAAACTATGAAAAACTTTTAGATTCAAGTCATTAAAAATATAACATAGTAGAAAAGTTAGTAAAAAAGATAAAACTAAAGATAGTATATTTAGTAAAAAAAATTAGGGAAATGATTTTACTATTTATAGTAGAAATAATTGAGTTTTTAAAAATTTAAGAATTTTGAAGGTAATACTTTTTAAAGAATTTGGATTCTATGAAAATTCTTTTTCAAAAACTAATACGAGATCTTAAGTTAAAGATAAAAAATAAGTTTTCTACGGAAACTCAAGATTGATCATATGCTTAATGTCAGAAACTATTAGTGAAAATTATTTTCAATATAGAATTAAAAATTAATATTTTTCTAAAAATTCAAAGTTTGAAAAAATTTTAATTATGTCTGAATTAAATGGAAAATTGGTATTCTTAAATTTAATAGTAAATGTTCTGATACTTTAAATATCATCTACTTTACTAAAATATTTTTCTAATTTGGACTTTACAATTCTAAAA
>NEWO01001316.1:46200-58899 GCA_003013225.1 Phalaenopsis aphrodite | reverse complement strand
TACTCTTGTTTCCTCTCTCTCTCCCTTGACTATCCTCCCTCTCTCTCCTTGTCTCTCTCTTACTCTCTTTTCTATCTATACCCATTCTTTTCCTCTGTTTCTTTTGCAATCTATCTTCCCATATCTATTGCTTTGCTCCCTCATCTCTTCCTGCTTTTACTAGGTCTCTGTCACTCTCCCTCCCCTCTTTTTTATTCTATCTCCTCTCTCCCTCTTTTTCCCCCTCTCCGGCCTTAACCTCCCTCATGGTATCTCTCTTATTATATATTCTTCTCTCTATATTTCTCTCTCTCATGCTAAATCAATCTCACTCTCCCTCCATTTATTTCTCTCTCTCTCTCTCACACCCTCTTCCCCACTCTCTCACTCTCTACCTCTCTCATCTTTCATTTCTCTCTCTTTCTCTTTTTCTCGTTCTGGCATACTTTCTCTATTATCTCATTCTCTCTACTATTTCGCTCTCTTTTTTCTTTCTCTTTCTTTCTCTCTCTCTCACTTACTCTATCTTGCTGTATTTATCCCACCCTCTCTCCCTCTCTCTCTCCCATCTCTTTTCTCTCTCTGACCCACTCTCTCTCCCTTACTCCCTCCCTTCATCTTTTTCTCTCTCACTCTTTCTATCTTCTCTACTTAACTTCATGTCTTTCTTTCTCTCTTTCTCTCTCTAGCTTTATCGACCTCATGCTTTTCTTCTCAATTTGACCCTTCCATCTTACCTCCCTCTCTTCCTTTTCTCTTATTATCACCGCCTCTCGATCTTTTATTTACTTACCTTTCTCTACCCATCTCTCCCTCGCCTCAATAAATTTTTATTGCTCTCCCCATCTCTTCTCATTCTCTTTTTATCTCACTAGTTCTATCTATGACTCTTTTTTATCTTTATTCTCTTTCTCCCCCACAACGCCCCTATCTTGCACTCTCACTTCCTCACTCTCACTCAATCCACTCTCACTCTTCTGCTCTCCATCTTTCTTTTATTCTCACTACCACTCTTCATCCCTCGCTCTCTCCCTCCCTCCCTCCTATTCCATACCTCTACCTAGATCTCACACCATCCCACATTTTTTTATATCTATCTTCCTCTATCTCGATCTCATCCCATTTTTCTTGCTTTTATCTCTCCCATCCACTCTCTCTCTTACTACCACCCTCCCTCTTTCTCTCTTTCACCATTTCTCTCTGTCTCACTCTTCAATGCTCATTCATCTCTAATTTCTTTATCTTTCTTTTATACCACATTCTATCATTCTCTCTCTCTCTCTCTCACTATTACTCATTATCTATTCTCATATTCTCCACCTCTTTGTTTCTCTCCTAACATCTTTGCTATCATTCTCTCTCTCTTACCTCCCCATCTTTCTCTATTCCTCTTTCGATCCTTCTCTCTTTTTCCTCGCACTTCCACTCTCTCATTCTCTCTTGCTCTATCTCTCTTTTTTCCCTTAGTCTCTCTTACTCCATCTCTCTTTATCTCTCACTCTAACTTACTCTTCATTCTTCTCTCGCCTTCTTTTTTTCTTTTTAATTGCCCATCTCTCTCCCGCTTTCTCTGTATCCTTCTTTCGTCATTCCTTGTCTCTTTCGCACTCTCACTCTATGTCACTCGCTTTTCCTCTCTCTCCCCATCTCTCTCTTTCTTGCCCTCTCTCCCACTCTCTCTTTTTCAATCTCTACCACATTATAACCCTCAAACGCTCCCTCCTTATAGCCCCCTTTTCCTCTCTCTATCACCTTTCCTCTCTCTCTCTATATATTTCCATCTCGCTTCCTTCTCTACTCTCTCTACCATCTCTCATACATTTTCTCTTATCTTTTTATCTTTACCTCTCATATTATCTCTCAATTTCTTTCATTCTTTCTTCTATCTCTTCTTTAACTCTCTCTCGCTTTCTCTCCCTTTTCTTTCACTTCTCGCTCTATTACCATCTTTCTATCTCTTCCTCTATCCCTTTCTCTCATACCCGTCTCTAGCTTTCCTTAGCTCCCTCTCCCACTTTATATATCCCTCATCCTCTCCATCTAACCCTTCTCTCTCACCCACTTTCACCCTCTCTCCTTCTCTCTTTCTCTCACACCTTATTGTTATCACTCACTCCTTCTATCTCTTTCTCTCTCTCCCTCTCACTTCTCCAACATTGAGAGCTCTCTATCACTGGCCCCATTGCTCACTTTCTCTCTCACATGCTCTCCCTCATTCGCTCTCACTCTCTCATCTCTCACAACCCCTCTCTTTTCACTCTTTACCTATATCTCTCCATTCTATTCCACCTCTCCTTCCCTTCACCTCTCTATCCCACTCTATCACTCCCTCACACTCTCTCCCACCCATTCTCTTGCTCAATCCCTTGCTCCCTCAATCTCTTTCTCCCTCTCTGACCCTCTATCTCATTTCTTCCTCTCCATACTTATCTTATTCTCTCTCCATCCTCACTCCCTCCCCATCTCTCCCTTACCTCTCTCTCTATATAACTCTCCTTTTTTCACCCTCTTTTAATCTTTCTCTCTTCATTTTTACCTCTTATATTCTCTCTCTTTCTCCTCTCTCCAACTCTTGGTCTCCCTCTCTGTCTCTTTCACTTTGCTGCTCACTCTATCTCTCTCACTCTTTCTTCTGTTCTCTCTTCCTACCTCTCTTATATTTATTAATAGCCATCTCTCCCTTTATCTTACTCTCTTCACTCTCCCTCCCTTCTTCTCTCACTCTTTTTCTCTGTCTCACACTCCCTCTCTCCATCCTTTTTCACCTCTATCTCTTGCTCGATCTCTGTCTCTTCACTCTAATTCTCTCACACTCTCTTTCTCCCTTTTTTTCCATCTATCTTTCTCTGTCTCTTTTTTATGCTATCACTCTCTTGTGCTCTTTTCTCATTTCCTTCCTCTTTTTCACACTCAATTGTGCCCTCTCCTTCCCTCCTTCCTTTCCCTTCTCTATCACTCGCTTACTCTCCCCCTCTCTCACTCTGCCTCTCATCCCTCTCTTTCTATTCAATCTCTTATCTATCTTCCCACACTCTATCCTCACTCCCTCTCTACTCTCTTACATCTCTCATGTCTCTATATATGTACCTCCCTCTCTCAATTCTCTCTCCGCTCACAATCTCTTCTCTCTCTTGCTCCCTCCCACTCTCTCTCTCACTATTGCTCTCTCACTTTTACTCACTTTATCCCTATCTTTCTCTCATTCTTTCTCTCTAACCCTATTTCAATTTCCAGCTTCCTCTTTCTTTTATTACTATCTTTTGTCTCTCCCCTCTCATTTCTCACTTACTTTCTTTCTCCTAAACTCCTTAATTGTTTCTCTATCTCTAATTACCTCTCTATTTTCTCTCTGACTCTCTCCCTTCCTCCCCCTTCCCTTTTTATCTAGCTTGCTCTCACCCACACAATCTCTCACTTGCTCGCATGTTTCCTCTCTCTCTCAGGTGTGCTCTACATCTTGCTTTCTCTCTCCCTTATTCTCACTTACCAATATCTCTCAATTTCTATATCTTACTCCCTCCCTCCCTTCTTAACTTTATTTTTTGTCTCTCTCCCATCCCCATCTCTCTCCACCACTCTTTTGATTTCTTTCTCTTTATCCTTGTGCTTCCTATCTCTTTCTCTCATTCTCTATTGCTCTATCTCTCTTTCATCCCTTAGTCTCTCCTACTTTCTCTCTCTCTCGCTTACTCGCTATTCTCTATCTCTTTATCATCCTATCACTCCCTTTCTCTCTCTCTCTCTTCATCTCATTGTCTCTCTTACTATCTCTTCCTATCTCACCAACTTTCTATGCTACTCTTTCTTTCTCCTATCCCCCACCTCTCTATTGCACTGTTACCCTTTTACTCACTCTTACTTTATCTCTTACTCTTGCTCTCTCTTCTCTCTAGCTCTCTCTTTTGATCTTCTTTCACTCTCCCTCTCTGCGCCATCCTCTCACACACTTTCTCTCTCCCCTCTCTTTACCATCCACTCTCTACCTCCTATCCTCTCCCTGTCTCTACCTTGCGATAAGAAAGTATGAGAGAAGAAAAGAGAGAGAGAATGAAAGAGAGTTGAGAGGTGATAGGGAAGGAGAGAGAGAGAAAGATAAGAAAGAGAGAGTGAGTGAGGGTGAGAGAGGGCAAGAGAGAAGAGAGAGGGTGAAAGACAGGGAGGATGGTTAATGATAGAGGGAGGGAGGGAAGGAACAAGGGAGGAATGGATGGAGTGATAAAGTGCAGTAGAGAGGAGAGTGAGAGGGAAAGAGATGGAGAAAAGTGAGCTGGATTAAAAGAGAGAGAGATATATAAAGAATGAGATGGAGAGAGAAGAATATAGGAAGAAAGAGGGGAAGAGAGACAGTTAAAGGGAGGGAGAGAGATAAAGATGTGGAGAGAGATTGAGATGGAGTGGGAGAAAGGAATATGCGAAGATATGAGGTTTAAGAGGGTGAGGTTGAGGGTATGAAAGAGAGTGTGTCTGAAAAAGTTATAGATCATGATAGAGGTAGAGTGAGGGAGTGATAAGAATGGAGAGGGAGAGAGAAATGTGTAAAGAGGAAGAGTGAGATGGAGGGAGAGGGACATAAAGTGAGAGAGATAATGAGAGAGGGGAAAGGAGAGAGAGATATATGGGAGAAGTGAGTGAGAGAGAGATAATGGATGAGTGAGAGAAATAATGAGATTGTTAGATTGAGAGAGGAAAGAATGTCAGAGAAAGGGAAATAAATAGAAAAGAGTGTTTGAGATTGAAAGAGAGAAATAATGAGATTGTTTGAGGGGAAGATAGAGATGAGAGACTGTAGAAAAAGGAGAGGGAGAGAGAGAAAGCAAGACAAAGAGTGTGGTATTAAGTAGAGCAATAGATTCAGTGCAAGGACAAAGTGATAGAGGAATTGATAGAGGAAGGGAGAGAGCAACGACAAAGTGAGAATATATATTCAGAGTGAGTGAGGTGTAAGAGACGTAGAGAGATAAGGAGAGAAACGGTGTAAGAGAGGTAGGTGGGGGAGTCAGTGGTGGAGAAGAGGAGAAAAAGGGGGAAATGAGAGATAGAAAAGAGAGGAGTGAGGAACAGAGAGGACAGAGATAGGAGTGATGTAGGGAGAGCAAGATAAATAAGTAGAGATTGATAAAGGACATATTAGATAGAGAGGAAGTTGGGAGAGAAGGAGAAAGAGTGTGTGTGTGTGAGGATAGAGGTAGAGAAAAAGTAAATAAGGAAAGAGAAGAAATAGTGATATAAAAGAGAGCAAGAGAATGGTAATGAGTTATATTAGGTAGTGTGATAGAGCGAGAAAAAAATGTAGAGGGAAGAGAGAGTGAGGGAAGAGGGAGCAAGAGAAAGAATGATAGAGGGAGAAAGAGCAAGAGGATCATGGGAGGGGAAGAGACAAAGATAGTCGGAAGGAGGGAGAGATACGAAGTGAGCCCAAGAGAGAGAGAGAGAGCAAGCGAGAGAGAGAGGGAGAGCATGCAAGGGTGTTAGATGGAGAGCAAGTGATAGATAGAGCGATGGAGAGAGAGAGAGAGAGTTACATGTAGTACACAGTGTGAGAAAGAGAGAAAGAGAGGTAAAGAAAGGGAGAGATCAAGATGGATAGAGAGAAAATTTTGATAGTATGTGTGTGGGTGTGTGTGAGAGAGAGAGTATGATAGAGTGTGTGTGAGAGAAGAGAAAACAAAATAGAGAAGTGAGAGATAGAAAAAGTAAGAGATAGAGAGAGCAAGAGAAGGGTCGGATGAGAGGGAAGGAGGGGAAGAGAGTGAGAGAGAAAATAAAATAGAGGGGAAGGGGAGAAAAATGGGGAACGACATGGGAGCAAAAAAAGCAAGAAAGATGGAGAGATAGTGAGATGAATGAAAGAGGGTTAGGTAAAAATGGAAGAATGTACGTGGAAGAGAGAGAAAGTGTGTGAGATATTTCAAGAATAAGATAGCTTGAGAAATTTAAAGTGGGAGAGAGGGATATATATTGAGAGAATAAGAGAAAGAGAGAAGAAGAGAAAGAGAAGAGTGAGAGAAAGAGCAATAAAGGGAGGCAGAGAGAGTGATAATGAGAGATTGAAAGAGATAAATGTAAGAGTGAAAAGAGAGAGAAAAGGGAAAGAGAGGGAGGCAAAAACATATGGAATTAGATAAGCAGGAGAGGCTGACAGATGGAGAGACAAAAAGAGATAGAAAACAACAAAAAAAGAGAGGTAGGTATGATAAATAGAGAAGAGAAAGAAAGGGATGGATGGATAGAGAGAGTCAAAAAAGAGAGGTGTGAAAGAGAAGAGAGAGGAGGAGAGAGAGCAAGAGAGAGATAGAGGGACAAATAAAAAGTGTAAGAGCAGGGGAGAGAGATTGAGATAAAGATAAAGAGAGAGAGAGAAGACAATGTGAGAAAGAGAGAAGAAATGGTGTGTGAGATAGAGATCAAGAGAAAACTATAGAGAGAAGAGGGAGTGATGAAGATAGAGAAAATGATAGAGTAAGAAATATATAGAAAGGGAGGAAGAGATTAAGTGTGAGTATAAGAGCAAGAAAGACAACAAACAAGGTGTGAGAGAGAGAATAAGATAGAAATAGGGAAAGCAAAGAAGGAAAGTGAGTGGGAGCGGGAGTAGGAGAGAGAGGGATAGAGAGTTAACAAGGTGTGAGAGAAATCTAGAAAGAGGGAACGAGCAAGGTGGAGAGCGGATATGCTAAAAAGAGAGAAGAGTGATAGATAAGATGGGCAAAATGGAAAGAGGGAATTAGATAAATATGGAGGGTAGAAGAGAGATAGTAAGAGGAGAGTGGGAGCGAGAGATAAGGAGAAAGAGCGAGATAGAGAGATAGAAAGCAAGCAAGAAAGAGGAGAGAGGGAGAGAAATATTAAAAGAGAAGCGAGTGAGGTAAAAATAGAGAGAATGTGAGAAATATTGAGAGATTGATGAGAGCAGATAAAAGAGGAAGTGATTAAGAGAGAGGGGGTGAGAGGGATGGAGGGGAAGAAAGTGAGAGAGAGAATAAAATTGAGGGGGAGGAAAGAAAGTTCGAGAAAAATATTTTTACTTAACCCTCTTTCTCTTACTTTATCTACTATCTCTCTCACTCCCTGTCACTCTCTCACTCTCTCTCACTTACTCTCTCACTCGCTTGCTCTCTTTTCCACTACTCCATATCTCTCTTCCATTCCAACCCTCAAACACTCCCATCCTACGTCCCTCTTTCTCCCCTTCATCCCCCTTCCTCTTTTTATTTCCCTCTCCCTCCTTTCCTCTACTCTCTTTATCTTCTTCAAACCAATCTCTCTCCCTCCCACTTTTTCTCTCTCTATCTCTTCTCTTCTATCTCAATCTCTCTCACTTTCTCTCAATTCTCTAACACTCTCTCTCCTTCTCTCCCTCTATTTCTTTTTCCATCTCTCTTTCTCTCCCTCTATCTCTCACTCTTCCTCAGTCACTCTCTCTTTCTTTCATCTTTCTATCTTCCCTACCTTTCTCCCTCCCTCACTCCCACTCTCTTTGTCTCACTCTCCCTCTCTCTTTCACATTTGTCCTCCCTTTTTACCTCTCTTATCATCTCTCTCACTCTATCTTCTCTCTCTTACTCTCCATCACTCGCTTTTTCTCTCTTCCAACCTCTCTCTTTCAAGCCCTCTCTTTCACTCTGTCCCTTTCTCTATCTCTCCGTCATTCCAACCCTCAAATGCTCCTTCCCTACGTCCCTTTTTCTCTTCCTCCCTATCTTCGTTCCTCTCTCTATTTCCCTTTTCCTCCCTTCTCTACTCTCCCTATGATCTCTCATACATTTTCTTTCTATCTTTCCCTCTCAACCTCCTTCATTTTTTCTTCTTTCTTTTATTTAACTCTCTCTCTCTCTCTCTTTCTCTCTTTTTATTTCTCTTTCTTGCTCTATTTCAATCTTTATTTCTTCTTCTCTTAGCTCTCTATATCTCTCTCTAATTTCATTACTCGCTTTCTCTCACTTACTTTCCCTATGTTGCTTTTGCTCTCTCTCATCTCTCCTACACCACTCTCTTGCAATCTCTACCTACTTCTCTCCCTTTCTATCTTTCTCTCTCTTTGTCATACCTCAATCTTTCCTTCCCTCTCTCCCACTCCCACTCTATCTACCTCTCTCCATCCCTCTATTTATCTCTTTCACTTTCTCACACTCTCCCTCCCTCCATAACTGACATACTAGACCTCACTCTCTTTCATTTTGTCTGACCGTACCTTTGTTTCCTCTTTCAATATACTTATCATAATCTCTATCCCTTTTTCTTTCCCCTTCTTTGTTGTACCTCTCCACATTTCTCTCTCCTTTTTTATCCTCCCTCTATCTATCTCCCACTATTTACCTCTCTCATCTCTCTCTTCGTCTCTCCATCTACCTATCTCAGTCTCTTTCACTTGCTTGTTCATTCTATCTCTCTCACATTCTCCCTCCTTCGTTCTCTTGCTCTTTCTCTTACTTCTCTCTTTTTGAATCATCTCTCTCTTACTCTCTTCATTCTCTCTCCTTTCCTCCCATATTCTCACTCTAGTGGAGTGGGAAAGAGGGTGTAAGAGAGAAATAAAGAGAGAATAGAGAGAGAGAGAACCATAGAAAAGAGAGTAAAAGAGAAAATAAGATAGAGGGGATAGATAGTGAGAAAGAGAGAAAGAGGGAGGGAAAATAATAAGGAAGAGTGAAAGATGAATCAAGGGAGGGATAGAGGAGAGAGTGAGAGAGAAAGAGCATGATAGAAAGAGAGAGTAATATGGAGAGTAAGAAGGGGAGCTAAGGAGAATGAGAGGGAGTGGGTGACGAGGAGAGAGAAAAGTGAGGTACATCGAGGAGACCTAGAGAGCAAGAACTAATGAGTAAGAAAGATAGAGGAACGAGAGATTGAGTGAGAACGATAGTGGAAGAGTGAGAGAGAACAAATGAGAGAAAGGGAAAGACAATGAGAGAGAAGAGGAAATAAGATATAGAAGGAGAGAGATGGATGAGAGAGAAATAAAGAGATTAGGAGATAGGGAAGGAAAAAGAAAGTGTGAAAAAGGGAGAGTTAGAGGCTGCAAGGGAGCGAGATAGATATATATATTTAAAGGGAGAGAACTAGAATAAAATTAAGAAAAAAGTGAGAGATAGGGTGAGGGAGAGGGAATAAGGGAGTAAAAGTGAAAGCAAGGGAAAGGGAGCGGGGAGAAGTATGCGAGAAATTGGGAAACTATGAGGGGAAAATGTTGAGGGTTGAGAGAGATAAAAGAGGGAAAGCGAGATAGAGATTTTATTTGAGGGATAGCGAAGAGAAAGAGTGAGGTTAGAGAGAGAAGAGAGAATGACAAAAGAGAGAGTAAGAGGGAGAAAGGAGAGCAAGAGAGGGATAAAGAAGGATTTACTTGAGAGTTTTATGGAGAGTAAGTGAGGAAGATAATAAGATAGTGAGATAGAGGAAGGTAAGGAGAGATATTGAACTAAGAGGAATTGAGATAGGGAAAGAAAAAGTGAAAGAGGGAGAGGGAGAGAAAGAAAATAGTGAGAGGGAAAATAAATCAAGAGAGAATGAGTGAGAGGGAGAGAATGAAGGAGAGAAGGAGAATAAATGAGAGAGAGAGCATGAAGAAAATGGAGAGGGAGAGAAGCGCAGAGTGGGAGGGAGAGGGTGTGAAAGAGAGGGAGGAAAGAGAATGAGAAACATAGAGATGGAGGGAGAAAAGCGAGAGAGAGGAGAGGGAGAGGGAAATAGAGGTAGAGAAAGAGTAAAAAAGGAGAGAGCAAGTAAAAATTAGAGAAGAGAGCAAGTGAAAATTATAGCAAGAGAATGGTAATGAGAGTTAAAATAGGGAGTGAGATAGAGAGAGCGAGAGAAAAACATAGAGGGAAGAAAGAGTGAGGGAAGAGGGAGCAAGAGAAAGAATGGTAGAGGGAGAAAGAGCAAGAGGATCATGGGAGGGGAAGAGAAGGAGATAGCCGAAGGGAGGGAGGGAGAGGAAGTGAGCGAGAGAGAGAGAGAGAGAGAGAGATGCAAGGGTGTGGGATGGAGAACAAGTGATAGATAGATCAATGGACTGAGAGAAAGTTACGTGTAGTTGAGAGTATGAGCAAGAGAGAGAAAGAGAGGTAAAGAAAGGGAGAGATCAGGATGTATAGAGAGAGAAAAGTTTGATAGTATGTGTGTGTGAGAGAGAGAGTATGACAGAGTGTCTGTGAGAAGATGGAACAAAAGAGAAGAGTGGGGGATAGAAAAAAATGAGATAGAGAAAGCAAGAGAAGGGTGAGTAAGTGAGAGGGAAGCAGGGAAAGAGTGAGAGAGAGAGAGAAAATAAAATAGAGCGGGAGGGGAGAAAGATCGGGAACAGGGGGGAGCAAGAAATAAAGCAAGAAAGAGGGAGAGATAATGAGATGAGTGAAAGAGGGTTAGGTAAACAAAGAAGAATGTATGTTGAAGAGAGAGAAAGTGTGCGAGATATTTCAAAAATAATATAGTTTGAGAAAGTTAGAGTGAGAGAGGGATATATATTGAGAGAATAAGAGAAAAAGAGAAAGAGAGAAAAAGAAGAGCGAGAGAAAGAGCGATAGAGGGAGGCAGAGAGAGTGATAATGAGAGTTGAGAGAGACAAATGTGACAGAGAGAGGAGAGAGAGGAGAGAGAAAGAGAGGGAGGCAAAAACATAAGGAATGAGATAAGGAGAGAGAGGCTGATAGATGGAAAAGCAAAATGAGATAAAAAAGAGAAAAAAAGAGAGGTAGGTGTGATAAATAAAGAGAAAGAAAGGGATGGATGGAAGAGAGAGCAAAAAAGAGAGAGGTGAAAGAGAAGTGAGAGGATGAGAGAGAGCAAGAGAGAGATTGAGACAGAAATAATAAGTGTAAGAGCTAGGGAGAGAGATTGAGATAAAGAGAAAGAGAGAGAGAAGAGAGTGTGAGAAAGAGAGAAGAAAGGGTGTGTGAGATAGGAGTGATTATGAGAGAAAGGGAGATAGATAAATAGAGATGAGGCAAGAAAGTGAGAGAAGAGTGAATGAAGAGGGGAAAAAAGAAAATGGGAGTAAGATAAATGTGGAGGGGGAAGAGAGATAGTAAGTGGTGGAGTGGGAGTGAGAGAGATTGAGGTAAAGAGCGACCTAGAAAGAGATAGAGAGTAAGAAAAAAAGAGAAGAGAGGGAGAGAATAAGAGACAGACAGGGAGGAGGTAGAGAGAGTGTGTGAGAGATGAATAAGGTAGAGATAGTTGGAGAGAGGGGAGGGAGAGTGTGAGATAGAGAGCGAGAGAAAACTATAGAGGTAAGAGAGAGAGGGAAGTGAGATCAAGAGAGAGAATGATAGAGTGAGAAATAGATAGAGAGTGATGAAAACAATGAGTAAAAGTGTAGGAAAGACAACAAACAAGGTGGGAGAGAAAGAATAAGATTTAAATAGGGAAAACAATGAAAACAAGTGAGTGGGTGTGAGAGTAGGAGAGATAGGGATAAAGATTTAACAAGGAGGTGTGAGATAAAGCTAGAAAGTGGGAAAGAGCAAGGTGAGAGAGAGGATAAGTGAAAGAGAGAGAGAAGTGTGAAAGAAGAAGTGGGCAAAATAAAAAGAGGGAGTAAGACAAATATAGAGGGTAGAAGTGAGATAGTAAGAGGTAGAGTGGGAGTGAGAGAGAAGGGGAAAGAGCAAGCTAGAGAGCAAACAGGAAACAGGAGAGAGGGAGAGAAGTATTAAAAGAGAAGCGAGTGAGGTAAAAATGGAGAGAAAGTGAGAATAAATGGGAGATAGATGTGAGTAGATAGAAGAGGAAGTGATTAAGAGATAGGGGATGAGAGGGAAGGAGGGGATGAGAGGTAAGGAGGGGAAGTGAGTGAGAGAGAGAAAATAAAATAGAGGGGGAAGGGAGAAAGATGGGGAAAAATATTTTTACCTAACCTTCTTTCTCTTACTCTATCTACTTTCTCTCTTTATCCTTGCACTTGCTCTCTCTCCCTCTTTTTCTCTATCTCTCTCCCTTGCATTGCCTATCTCTTTCACTCTTGATATATATCTCTTTTATCTCTCTTCCATTTATATGTCCCTTTCTCTTCCACCCTCTTCTGCTCTCCCTCTCTTCCCTCCCTCCAACTCTACCTCCCTTCCTGCACTCTCTTGCTCCATACCCCTCTCTCTCCCATCTTTCAATCTCTCTCTCTTAAATGCTTTTCATCTCTATCTCATTCATTATTTATCTATCTCTCTCTCTCTTCTCTTACTCTCTCTTATTTGTTCTCTATTTGTCTCTCACCCTCCCTTACTCTTTATCCCCTCTTTCTTTCTCTTGCTCTAATTGCATCTATCTTTTTCCTTCTCCCTCTCTCTATCTTTCTCCATCCTTTTTCTTTCCCTCCCTTTCTCTCTCATTCTCTCCCTAATGCTTTTATTTGTTCACTTCCCTCTCTTTCTCTCTCTCACACCTCTCTCTTCCCTATCTCTTACTTTTGTTTCCATCCTCTATCCCTCTCTCTCTCCCTTGCCCATCCTCCCTCTCTCTCTGTCTCTCTCATACTCTCTTTTTTATCTATTTCCTTTCTTGCCCTCTATTTCTTTTGCAATCTTTCTAACCATATCTATTGCTTTGCACCCTCACTCTCTCTCGCTTTATCTTTCTCTCTCTTACGTACACTAATTCTCTCTCTCTCATCCTGCTCTCCCGAGCTCTCTATCACTCTCCCTCCTCCTCTCTCTTACTCTCTCTCCTCTCTCTCCCTCTTTCTCTTCCTCTCCGACCTTCCCTCCCTCATGGTCTCTCTCTTATTAT
>NEWO01001315.1:57998-111111 GCA_003013225.1 Phalaenopsis aphrodite | reverse complement strand
GATCGTTAAGGGATTACGTTAATACTTGGATAGATGAAATTCACATAAATATTCAAACCCCTACCATAGAAGCTAAGACATTTGAACTTAAGCTTGTTATCATCCAAATGATGCAAAACAACCAATTTTGGAGAACCTCACACAAATGTCTGTATCATTTCAATAATATCGAGGGAATTTTGAGAAGAGAGGATTTTGAATTCTTTTTAAAAGGAGGCAGCCCCTTATTAAAAAGGAGATGAGTCTAGGGCATGAGTGTGGAGTGAGAGTGAGAGAAATGCTCTGGAGAAGAGAGGATTTTCTTCTAGAGTTGTAAAAGGAGAGGGAAGGTGATGTATTTCTTCTTCATTATATTTTTAGGAGAAAATTGAGTGTGATTGTAAAGAGAGAAAGTGCTTAAAAAGAACTTCTAGTGATTTTCTTGGGAAGGAGTGTGAGATAAATTGTGTTTTTTTCTTTCTTTATTTTGTAAACTTGTTTTTATATATGAAATTCATATTTTGTGGTATCCTTCTCATGAATTCTGAGCAGTATTCTTTATTCTTCTCCCTACTTTGATATATGGTTTTATGAAGAATTAATTTTGTTTTATACGGTTTTAAATGTCAATAATTTGTGATTATTCAAACTCTAGTCTTCATTTACTTTTCAATCTGTCCAATTGAAATGTTAAAATGTGTTCAGAAACATATGATCCGAATGAGCTATGATTTCTACAACATGGTGAGAGTCACATTCGATTTCATGGGAGAGATGTCATCCATGGGGTTGAGTGCAAATAAATAAGGAAATATACTTTGTTGGATGCAAAATTGGCGATTTTAAGGTGACAGATTAAAATCCCCAATTTTGTCTAGTTGATTGGAAACTAATGCGAGATTGTTAGCCCTCAAGCGAGGGAGTGGTGAGAGCTCTAGAGTGGTAGCTGGTATCCTCCCAACCTAACTAGTGAATTAGGGACCAAACTCTAGATTAGTCAATGTTCTTTATACACTTGAAAGAGGGTAATGAATAGGATTGCTCTTATTTGGCACAATACAATTTTATATATAATTTTAAAATGATTTTAATTACTTCACTAACCATGTACTCATTGTAAAGGGGAATGATGTTTTCTTAAATTTGAACTCTTCATCACAAAACTTTGTATAGTCTTATTAAATTTAACTTTGAAGTTTAGAAATTAGTTTAGTAAACTTAGTTCTTTTAGTTACATTTCTCTTAGCATTCATTAAACTCATTTTAACTTGTCTTTCTTACTTTAATTTTTATAGCCTGAATATTGTGATTTATGTTATTATCATAATAATTTCTATCTTCCAAAGTAAGACTTAATAGTAGTATACTAGAATTAGCCTGAGAGATTTCTTACTGCGTTTCTCTGTGGAATCGATACTAAGGTTTTTAAAAAATGCCCAATATTACTTGAAGTGATACGTGCACTTGTGTAGATGAACTATTTTATATATTTTATAAAACATTTTGATTTTGCATCTTAAATGCTTAATATAAAATTGGGTCAAGATTTTGGCCATATTTTTGGAAGCTAAATAATTGTGTAAGTTTGGGATGGGTTAAGTTTTTGGCACTATTCCCGGGGATTTAAATTGATATAAAACATGTAGAAAAATAACACGCACCAGGGGCGCATCAAGTTTTTGGCGTCGTTACCGGGGAAGCTTAAGTAAGAAATTTAAGAGACTTTTAGTTAAACCTGTAAGACTTAAATTTGGAATTTATAGTATTATTATATAATGTGTTTAATAATTGTGTATTTATTTTATAGAAAATCCAAAATACCAAAAATATTTTTGATATCTTTCATATTAATTAAGTATTTATATTTGTATGCATAGTTCAGGAGCTGCAGACCTTGAATTTTACAAGTCATAATTGGAGAGAACTTTTGAAAAAGATCTGAAATGACTCCATGAATTTAATGTAGAAATGGCGGATCAAAGATATAATGAATATTCAGATTTGGATTTTAATACTAATAGCTCCCTAAGAGTGGCAAATTTTCAAGAAGATATGCTTACAATTTTAATTTCTCAGGTTGCAGACATTTAGGGGAAGTAAGATCAATACATAAAAAGATATCCTCAAGGAACCCCAATTATTGAGGAAAATTTACTTGAACAATGGATTGAAACTAGCCATGATATACATAATTCTTATTCTGATTACTACAATCCAGGTTGGGAAAATCATTTGAATTTTAATAAAATAATATTTTTGGAGGAGAAAACCAATTTTGGGAAGATAATAAATTTAATCAGACATGTAATTGAAATAGTCAGAGTGATTTTAATGATGAACTTTCTTTTCCTCATAGCCCTAAAATGAGGAGAAGGATTTATTAGAAGAGGTTGTTATTTAAATGAAGAGTGAGCTGGAGTGTCAAGGCACCGCAATAAGGAATATGAAAAACTAACTGAGGCAGATTACTAACTCCATTAATAATACTCCTTAATTTAACTCCAACCAACAGGATGAGGAGAATGAATTAATGTCAAAAGAGGTTGTGATTGAAATGAAGAGTGAGATAAAAAATCAAGAGGTCGCAATAAGGAATATACAAAACCAATTGGGGCAGATTATTAATGCAATTAACAGTTACCTCTGAGATAATTTACCTAGTGACCTTGAGATAAACCCTAAGGAGATGAATCATGAGCAATTTAAAATCATCAAACTAATATTTAGAAGATAATTCGAGGATATGTTTCAAAAGAACTTTGAGTTGAGAGATGAGGATAAAGAGATTGAAAGACCAATGAAAAAAATTCATATGGAATTAGCAAAACCTATTTCCTCAACTAAGATAAATATAGAAATACCATATACTCAGCACCAAGGGGAAGAATTGAAAGACAACCTTGAATAAAAGAGTAAACGTGAAGAATTTGATCCAAAATTTGAATTAGCTAGAGAGAATATGATCCAAAATTTAGGAGATCATGAAGTATCATATAAAAATCCATTTCTTATAAAATTTAAGGAAGATGCTAATGTGAAAATTGAGAAAATCACTAGAAGAATATTTGATCTAGAAATAAATATGAGGAACAATGATATGAATCAAATTGAAAAAGAAGAGCTGAAATAAAATTTTTAATTTGAGGACTTTGTAGGAATCCATGGATCTGGAAAAGATTGGGTGATTAATCAAGGATTTCTTAAATGAATATTTGATCCAGGTGGAATCATTTTTCAGGCTGGCGACATTAAACAAAGCGCTTTATGGGAGACAACCCATAGTTATTAGTGTTGTTTGATTTAGTGTGTTTAAGAGTTATTATTGTTAGTGTTGTATTGCGTTTTCGTTATTGTGGATTGATCAGTTTGATTGATGATTGGTGGATGTTTGGATTTTTAGTGGTTTGATTTGATTTTTATGTGTCATGAGGGAGGTGATTCCTTAACTTCTTATTATGGCTAGACATATATATTCTCTTGTAGTAGTTGGATTGACGAGTCCACTACGACTCTAGTCTCACCCTGACATGAGTTTTATAAGAGACATCATGAACTTTAATAATGACAATTCCATCTTAATTTTGTTACTTCTTTTCTCTGAATTTGTTTTCATTTAATAGGAGTAGCTAACCTATTTGATGAGTAATATGTGGATGACTTTACACTATCCTTATAACGACTAGAGGTGCTTAATTATTGGGATATGGTGATGCCTGTGGTTGGTGCTTGAGAGCCAATATATTAGGGATAATCTTATCTTTGGGATTAGAATCTATAAAATCATTTATAAGTACCCAATATATCTGTGTAGTGATTTCGTTAGAAATTGGAAGTAAGTTAGTGAGATGCAATGAGTTAAAGGAAGAACTTACCTCATTTATCATATGTGTTTGTGTTTGTGTTACAATAATATAAAATTTTGGAGAACACATAAATATATATATTCCAATGTCGATATCTGTTATGCTTGTTAGACCTTTCTTTCCATTTTCTAGAGCATGTTTTACTTTAGACTTATTTTCTATTGCATATTGTTTTGTCTTGATGAATACTTGTAGATGTTTGTGATAGTAGAATTTTGAACTGTTTTTCTTCCTGCTTATATTTTCTTTATTGAATGTTATACATGTTTAAAATCAAGTTTGGGGGTAGGAAGAAAAATAAATTTAAAAGTTAGTATACTTCCTTTTAGTTTAATATTATTGCAAGTATGTTTTAGGCCAGATCTACTTTCTCATACAGTCATTCTATCTTGATTATGCACATATATGAATTTGATAGGATATTGTAGTAGTTAGTAGATTAAACTTTTACTTTTTCTTCCTGCTACATTTTATGGAATTAAGTGTAAAATATTTAAAAATTTAAGTTTTGGGGAAAGAAAAAAATTATTTTAAAAAGAAGTAAACTAAATTTTATTTGTCTTCAATTAACTATATTTTTAAAATTAATTTAACATGACATTGGATATTAGAGTTTAACTTTAAATGACTATGTTTATGTTTGCAAATAATATGGTAAAATTTTTTAATAATAAATGTCAATTTTAAAGTTATAATATTTGGTATGAAGTGATAAGACTATGTTTTTTTCTATTTAAAGTAAAAGAAATTATATTTTTGAAGTATTAAGAATCTTAGAGTTTCATGTAAGAAGAAAAGAATGAGACTTTATGAAAAATCATCAAAACTAATATGAATTTATAAAGTAAAGAAAGGTAAAAAGTTTTAACTTTAAAAAGGAGATAGTGAAGTTTAAAATTATTAAAGGCTATTCAGATATAGTAATCCTCACTTGAAAAAGAAAAGAAAAGAAAGGACTAAAGAGATCCTAAATAAAAAAAAAAGAATTGAGGAGCAGCTTGAGGAGATGCCTAATCACAATTTAGCTTCACTTGAATCAACTTGAGGAAAAGTTTTTTATTACATTTTCTAAAATTGTATTTAAGTATTAGCACCTTTAATAGTAAAGTTTTCATGAGATTCTTTTTCATATGGATATTCTAAGTATCCTTGATATAACAAATTACAGTTCTTCTTGAATTGAATGGAGATTCAGAAATCTTAAAGTTGATTACTAAGTATTCTTATACTTATAGTTTTATTCTAAGTTATTAAAAGTTTTTCTTAAATTATACTACTTTATTTATTAAACCAAAGTATAGAAGCTTATAAGTTAATCTATATCCTAAGTCATATTTTTATGTAGTAAAAGAATTACTTTATGACAAACAACGTTTAAGTTTGAGGGATTTTGACACGCCTAAAGATTACCTATTTTTTCATATATATTTTATGCTCAATTTTAATGATTTTTAATGATATTACACATTAAAGAAAATTATTTTGCATATTTTTAGTTTCAGGTACAAGAAATAGATTTTTGGAGAAAATGAAGTAAAAATGATGCAATTTGGAGTAAAAAAGAACAAGAAAAAAAATTCTGACTTGACACATTTCAATATGTCTTTCTATACTTAGTCTACTTTACATTTCTCACATGTTTTTGAATGAAATTACACTTTAAAAAATATTTTTTATGCTTATTTTGTAGGCATATCTATTAGGAGCGAAACACAATTGAAACGGGGCGCGACAGATCTAAAACAGAGCCAAAAGGAGCAAAATAGTGGAGTTTTTGCAAGGTGGCGCCTGAGGCACCAAAATCTAGAGAACTGGTGCCTGAGGCGACAAAATCTAGAGAACTATCGCCTAAGACGCCATAGACAATATAAGACAGATTAAGGCAGTTCAAGGTGAATTTTGAGCGGATTTTGAAGGCTTCAAATGATTCAAACACCCTGTAGAGTGATTCAATGCATCTTGACACTTTGGAAGGCTCTTTAATGAAGGGATATGTCTCTTGAATGAATGGACATGTCTCTTAGGATTCAAAAGGTGTGACTTTTGGAGGGAATTTTGAATTTTTTTTGAAAGGAGGCAACCCCTAGTTGAAAATGAGAGGAGTCTATGGCATGGGTGTGGTGTGAGAGTGAATGAAGGCTTTAGAGAAAAGAGGGTTTTCTTCTAGTGTTATAAGAGGAGATGGAAGGTGAAACATTTCTTATTCATTACATTTCTAGGAGAGAATTGAGTGTGATTGTAAAAACTGAAAGTGTTTAAAGGGAACTTCTAGGGATTTGCTTGGGAAGAAGTGTGAGATAAGTTGTGTTCTTTTCTTTCTTTGTTTTGTAAACTTATTTTTGTATCCTTCTCATGAATTATTAGTAGTCTTCTTTATCATTCTCCCTACTTTGAGATATGATTTTGTGAAGAATTGATTTTGTTTTATATGATTTTAAATGTCAATAATTTGTAATGATTCAAACTCCGATCTTCATTTACTTTTTTATATGACCAATTGAAATGTTAAAATGTGTTGAGAAATATATGATACGAAAAAGCTATGATTTCTACAACATAATGAGAATCACATTTGATTCCATGGGAGAGGATGTCATCCATGAGTTGAGTGCAAATAAATAGGGAAATATAATTTGTTGGATGCATAATTGGAGATTTTAAGGTGACAGATTAAAATCCTCAATTTGGTTCAGTTAATTGGAAACTAATGTGAGATTGTTAGCCCTCAGGAGAGAGAGTAGTGGAGCTCTAGAGTGGCAGTTGGTATCCTCCCAGCCTAACTAGAGAATTAGGGACCAAACTTTGAATTAATCAATGTTCTTTGTACACTTGAAAGAGGGAAATGAATATGATTGCTCCTATTTGGAACAATACATCTATATATATAATAATAAATGATTTTAATTACTTCACTAACCATGTACTCATTGTAAAGGGGAATGATGTTTTCTTAAATTTTAACTCTTCATCACAGAACTTTGTCTGGTCTTAGTAAATTTAACTTTGAAGTTTAGAAATGTGTTTAGTAAACTTATTTCTTTTAAGTTACAATTCTATTAGCATTCATTAAACCCATTTTAACTTGTCTTTCTTACTTTAAATTTTATAGTTTGAATATTGTGATTTACGTTATTATCATAAGAATTTCTATCTTCCAAACTAATGCTTGATAGTAGTAGACTAGAATTAGCCTAAGGGATTTCTTACCACACTTCTTTGTGGGATCGATACTGGGTTTTTAAAGAAAGCCTTATATTACTTTAAGTGATATATGCACTTGCATAGAACCACTAGTGTGTGAAATATTTTTATATTTTATGTAACATTTCGATTTTGCTTATTAAATAATTAATATAAATTAGGTCCAGATTTTGGTCATCTTTTTGGAAGCTAAATTACTACGTAAGTTTGGGACGGGTCAAGTTTTTGACACTATTACCCGAGATTTAAATTGACATAAAATATGCAGAAAAATAGCATGCACTACGAACACATATCTAGTATACATGACACAGATGTGCTTTCAATTCTAACTTCTTAGGTTTTAGCCATATCATGGAAGTTGGACCAATTAGGAATGAATCAACCTCAAGTAACTCCAATAATTAAGTTTGGACAATTGGTTGATGCTAATATTTCATCATTTGAGACCTTAAATGTAATTAATAAAAAATCTAACAGCCTTATTCTAATTTCTATAGCCCAAGTTGGAAGAACTATCCTAACTTTAAGTGGAACAACAACTCTGGTGAGGGAAACCAATAATGGGGAAATAAACAAGAAAAGCCTTTAGGAAATTGGAATAAATAGAGTAATGCCAACTATAGACCTTCTTATCCTACAAGATTTAACTCTAACTCACAATTCCAGGAAAAGATGTTGTTTTGGGAGGAAGTTATATTGCAGATAGGGAATCAACTGCAATGTCAAGGTGTAGCAATTAGGAACATAGAAAACTAGTTGAGACAGATTACTAACTCACTTAGCAATCGACCCTAAAGCACACTTCTTAGCAACACTGAAATTAATACTTAGAAGAATAAAATTGAGCATGTGAATGCTGTTTAATTGAGGAGTGGAAGTAAATTGGAGGATGTATTTTGGAAAGAAGTTGAAATTGAAAAGGAGGCTTTAGAACTAGAAACGCCTATGGAAAATATTCCTAAAGAATTAGAAAAAATAATCTAACCATCTAATTTTGATTTAGAAATACCACAACCTCCATTTCCTCAAAAACTTCAAAAACAAAAAATTGGATCAATAATTTTTGAGATTTTTGGAAGTATTTGAGAAGTTGACTATTAATATTCCTTTTTCTTGAGGCTCTAGAGAAAATGCTCAATTATGTAAAGTTCATGAAAGTCATTCTTAATAAGAAGAGAAATTTTTAGACTATAACACTCAGTGAGGAGTGCAATATCATCATTTAGAGGAAGCTTCCTAAAAAGCATCCTAGGAGCTTTTACTATCTCTGGTGCAATTGGAGAGAGATTTTATGAGAAAGTGTTATGTGATCATGGAGCTAGTATAAACCTTATGCTAGTGGCTATCTTCAAAAGGTTAGGATTAAGAGAGGTGTCTCCTACTACTGTGACCCTTCAACTATCCAAAGGGGTGATAGACAATGTTCTCAAAAAGATGGAAAATTTATCTTTTATATTTATTTCATTATTTTAGATATGGAGGAAGATAAATAAATTTCCATAATATTAGGTAGACCTTTTCTAGCCACTTGACGAGCCATGATAGATGTGCAAAATAGTGAATTAACTATGAGGGTAAATGATCAGGAGATTATGTTTAATGTATTAAAATCTATTAAGTATCCCTTTGAATGAAATGATGATGCATGTTTTATGATGAATTTAATTTATTATTTGTGTAGTAGCCATTTTTTAGATAATGAGGAAAACTTTGTATACTTTTTAGATTAATCAGCTTTACTAGTAGAAGAGATATCAAAATTTGTTTGGAGGAGGTTTGAAATTTTAGATTTAATAGAAAATAGTAAACCTCTTATTTTTTTTATTGAGGAAATTGGGACGAAGGTGCTTCCCAAATACCTAAAATATGCTTACTTTGGGGATTCATCTACATTATATGTTATCATATCCTTAGATTTCACTCATTTGCAAGATAAGAAATTAATAGATATTCTTAAGAATTTTAAGAAAGCTTTCAAATGGATCTTAGCAAATATAAAGGAGGTTAGTCCTTCTATATGTATGCATAAGATTCTGATGAAAGATAATCATAAACCCCAAACAAATCCTTAAAGGAGATTAATTCTGTTTTTGAAAGAAGTAGTTAAAAAAGAAATATTAAAATGGCTTGATGTAGGTGTAGTGCATGGGTTAGCCCTATTCACTGTGTTCCTAAGAAAGGGGGAGTGAAGGTGTCAGTAAATGAGCAAAACAGATTAATTCCCATTATACATGTCACTAGATAGCGTATATGTGTATATTATAGGAAATTAAATTCTGCCACTAGGAAAGATCACTTTTCTTTATCATTTTTAAATCAAACATTGGATAGGCTAACTGGTCATCCATGTATTTGCTTTTTAGATAGATATTCTGGGTATCATCAGATACTTATTGCTCTTAAAGATCATGAAAATTTAACATTCACAAGTCTTTACTAGACTTTTGCTTTTTGAAGAATATCTTTGGGTTATGTAACACACATGCTATATTTCAGTGGTGTATGATGTCTATTTTTTGCTACCAAATTGAGAAGGGATTAGAAGTTTTTATGGATGACTTTTAAGTGTTTTGTCGTTCATTCGACTCTTATTTGGGTCATTTGATGAATATGTTGAAATGTTGTGAAGAGACTAATCTTGTTCTCAATTGGGAGAAGTGACAATTTATGGTTTATGAAGGTATTGTGTTAGGACATGAAATATTTAAAAAAGCCATGGAAGTGGACCAAGCAAAAATTCAAGTTATTGAAAAACTGCCTTCACTATTACTGTAATAGAGGTTATAAGTTTTCTAGGACATGTTGAATTCTATATGTGATATATTAAGAATTTTTTAAAATCGTCAACCCTTTATGCCATCTCTTAGAAAAGGATGCTCTATTTAATTTTGACCATTAATGTCTTGTCGGTCACCAAAAATGTTCCTTTCTTAAAAATTCTTGTTTTGGATTTAATATATATATATATATATATATAATTTTTTTAAAATAATATTTTTAATTTTAAAAAATAATAATTTAATTTTGAGAAATGAGACTAACAATATCTTATTCATTTAATAATTTAAATAAAAGAGCACAACACCACGAGAAATATACCTATCCCGAAGAACAGACACATTACTAAATAGTGGTGCTCGATTAAATAAACTAAAGAATTCATGACATCCATTTGGTCTGTAAAACCTTTTTATGTTGACCGACAAGTTCTCATATCTAATATAAAGATTAGACAGAGTTTATATTACCTGGGTTCTAAAACTCCCTATGAAGGCAAACCCTTATAGTTAATTACATCTTAAATGCCCGAAGTTAATTAAGAAAACTATCGATTTAGATCAGAGATATTTGTCTTCAAGAATCTCAAAGTTTTGGGTTTCAAGGCCGGACATGAAAAATCAAATGGGGAATAGATCAAAATAGAAGCATTTTATTTTAGGAATCTAAAGGAATAAAAGTAGGGGATGTCACAGATTATGAGGAAGACCTCAACGACTTCCAAACTATCCTATTGTGTGACTTTATGTTTTGGAAAAGATATTTATTTTATGTTTCATCCTGCCAATTTTATTATTTAGGACTTACATTTGCATGATACGGTCTTACAAATAGCCTGGAAGATAAGAGGGTTTATGTCATAACAAACGAGAACCTCGGAGCCTAAAGTCAGTTTGGGCTTAGATTACACAACATGTTTATGCAAAGACCTAAAGATAAATTGGGGATTTACGTTGTGCTAGAAGAGCTACCTCAAATTTATATGGCTTGTTGTTTAATTTTTAGGAAAGTTTAGTTGGTGTAGATTAGTTTTACTATTGTAGAGTGTCATCCTCCGTCTGCTTCCGCTTGCCCCAAGCTCATTAGTGATAGCTGCTCCATGTTTAGTATTTTATGTCTTTTGATTTTCTTTCAATTATTGTTAATGAAATTAATTAAAAGGTATGTGTTTGGGTTTTGCAATGATCCACCCAAGGTAAATCAACTACTATTTTCTATTCTAAAGGTCTTGTAATTATTTAGAATAATGCGAAAGTAAAGAAGCAGTAAAATGTTATAGTAAAAATTATTGTAAATATATAAATGAGCGTATTTTGGTCTCTGCTTCTATTGCATGGTTAGCATCATAAATCATGGTTATTTGCATGAATTTTAAGTAAATTGCAAGAAAGAGAAGGCAAGAAAAGCACAAAAAACCCAATACGAAGAAAACCAATCGTAGGAAAATACGAGTAAGAAAAATAAAGCTCTTAGCCATTTATGAAAGATCAGGCAAAATGTAAGACATTAGTAAAGGTGGGGGCCCAGAGCCGGGTTGCGTACTCCAACCATGGATCGAATCTACCGGGCAAATGATCTAAAGATAGCATGCATTAGCCTATCTAAGATGATTAACTTGTAGACTTTCATAATTTTTTATTTAAAACACTTTTACCTTTTCATGCATATAATACTTTGTTTAGCAGTCAAAAGGGGTGATATTTTGGGAAAATCATGTTTTAAATATATTTGAAAATTTTAGATTGTGCACGAGTTAATCATCCTGATCAGACTGAAAATGCCGACAACCTAAGAGTGTAAGGGGTAAATTCGTACCAAGTGTTGGTGAACAGTATCATCTGTCATAGTCTCTTTCTTGAATGATCCTTGGGGTAGGAGATACTATTATAAAATCCCACTTTATATCTCTTGTTTAACACACATAAGCAATGTTGTCATCATCCTTAAGACATAAACCTCAGACTTACATTAGTCTGATGATCCATAAGTGGTCATACCAAATGTCCCCAGTTGATCAAAAGAGTTTAGAATTTTTATCCAAAGCCCATACCCTTGAGCATTGGGTCATTAATATAGGATAAGTAGTGTAAAGGTATTTCTATTAATTTGTAAGTTATCGGGTCCCAAGCCAAAAGTTGGAGGGTCTTTAAAAATTTTATGTTAATTTAATTATTGTTACACTCTGAAGAAAATTTTCCTTAACAAATCATGGAAGACTCAGAGGTCCTCTAAAGTATCTAAAATCTTCCAAGAATGTATAAATGATAACTCTAAATATGCTTTGGGTCTCCTAGATCACTTTAAGTTCATTCTGGTCTTGCTAGACTATTAATTGAATCATCCAAGTTAAATTAATGTCTTTAAGTTGTGCTCAGTATGTATCTTAATTAACCCATGAGTAGGTCAGGGGTTGCCTGTCTTTTTATGTTTTAGGGTTTTGAATGGATGGTCACCCCAAGGGTAAGCCCAATCATTTAAGTGAGTTGGTAGTGTTTAATATGAGTTATGTTCTTTCTTTCTAATCCCTTTATAACTTTAGATCAATCCTAGCTTACTACCAAGCCCTTAAATCTATTATGAGTATATTGGTAATTTTTAAAAGTTTAGTGAAATGGATTTGATTCTTATTGAAAAATTGAATTAGACATAACCCTTGATCTGGGGCTTCAAACTAGGTAATTATTGTCTTGTTATCTCATGCCCCCTCATATTAGAATCACCCAATGTATTTATCTTCCAAATTAAAAAATTTCAATTAATTACAAATTTACCCTCTTATAGATTATAATGTAGATTGGTTTCTACCTCTTATCCCTCTATGTTTCAATCATCCTAAGGGATCAATTATGATCAATATTACCCTCATACCCATTGGTTTGACCTAAAGTCTTAATTAAGGCTCAAAATTCCATAATTACCATTTTACCCCTAGGGCTCTTCACCTCATAACTCTTTTAAGTTGATTTAAATTACTTTTAAACTTTGTTGGATTACTGCATATGTATTAATTAAGACACTAGAAAGACTTTGTATGTTTCTGTGTTTTATTTTATTTTATGGAATTATTTTAGTTCAAAATAAGGATTTTCAAAAACTAATTCATTTGCTTAATTAAAACACATCCCCTATCCTTAAGAAAATTATTCAAGTTTCACTTAGGTTAGACAACCACTCAATTCAATTTACAAGATTTTTTGAATTATATTTTAATTATTATAAGTTTTTGTTGGTTTTAATGAATAAATAAATAAATAAAATATGTTTTATTTTGAAAATTGCATTTTTTAATTTTCTTCAATATCTCTAACTTCGAAGAACATTGAAAAATTAATTTCATATTTTTTTAATTTTTATTTGATTTTTTATAATTTTTTTAAATAAAAAATATAGGAAAATACATTTATTATTTAAAATACATTTTTATAATCTAAAAAAATTATGGAAAAGCTTTAGGTTTTATTCTTCAAATAGGAAATGATTTATGATATTTTTACATGTTTTGGGCATTTTATGATTTTTTTGGCATTTTTAATGAATAAATAATTAAGAAAATATGCTAAAAATAAACTTTTTATTTTGACTTCATTTTTATTTTTCTTAGATAGCTCTAGTATTAAGGAACTCTCCAAACTAATTTTTGTAATTTATTGATTTATTTTTTAATTTCTATAATTATTTTAAGCAAAAATACATATTTACTTAGAAAATACATTTATGTATTAAAAATAATTTTTTATGGCCTTACAATTTTTACAAAGACCTCTTAAGGTCATTTTATTTGATTTTAATTATTTTGGTTATTTTTTCTGTTATTTTGTACTTTTCTTATTTTTTGTATTTCTCTTAATTTTAAAAAAGAAAAATATTTTTAAAATTTTTGAAATTTGATTTTTATTTTTTTCTAAGTTCCTCTAACCACAATGAACCTACCAAACTAATTTTGTAATTTTATGATTTATATTTTATTTTTTAAAATTATTTTTAGTTAAAATAAGGGTAATTTACTTTAAAAATTAGGGTTTTTAGAGTCTTGAAAAAAATCGAAGAACAACCCTAGACATGTGAGGAATGACCCTCCAAATTTCATATATTTTTTATTAATATTTAATTACTTATGATTTAAACAAGTTTCAGAATATTTAATTAATTTTAAAATAAATATTAAGAAAATATTTTTATTTTTTAGTCCACATTATTCATCTCTATTCCCAGAGTGTAGGGTATCTTTCTTTGATTTTTAGCATTTTTCTGCACTAAGTTATGAATTTCTAAAGTTATGTAAATAATTTAAGTCAAGAATACCCCTAATTATCTACTTATCCACGTAGGCACCGTGTCAACATGAGAGTCATTGAAAAGCCATGCACCACACTCAGATTCAATACTGCCATCCACTTTAATTACCACGTGCTCCTCTTTCGTGCTCCATTCCTTCATCCAACACCATCTGAGTCGCCTATTTATTACACATGCAAATGGATGACATCCATTCATCATCCCCGACAGACTCAACGCAAGAACCGTCCAACTTCTAAACCTAATATCTCACTTGTTTCTTAATGAAATCACATGGGGTTTGTTCTGATAGCTTTATATAGACAATACAAACCAATATATCCAATTAATTAAGAATGAAATTAAGATCTACTTCACAAAAGCCCAAACCGAGCTCAAATTTGGGGGAAATGGTGTATACCTTAGCCCAAGTGGTGACGCCTCAATTAGGATGGTTAGAAACGTTTGCCTCAACTCCATGAAGCTCCTTCAAATGTCAGTTTGATTTGAGAACAACCCTAGGTATGAACTAGACTAAATGGTGGCACGGGCTCGGTCTTGGACTAGATTAGAGAGCTCAGGATGATGGAGCTTTTGATAGGGAATGTTGTTTGGGAGTATGGGGAAGCTTTTGGGTAGCTCAATTTGAAGTTTGGAGGTGGTTTGTCCCAAGGCCAAAAATTTCCCTGGATTTTAGTGGTTAAATTGGACTTGGGTGGTGGAGATTGATGGTTGGGCTTAAGCTTAGGGTCACTATGGGAAGCTTAGGAAGTGAATTGAGGGGATTTTGCTCAACAAATTATCATCTCCTTCTTAGGCCAAAAGAGGAACTAATTTTATAGAGGGTGCCATGGCTACCATCAGGGCAAGCCATGGTGGCCAAGGGGCCACTTAGGTGGAGGGAAGAAGGGTTCTGATGACCAATGGCAGTGAGCCAGCTCCAGTAAGTTCAATTTGAGTTTTCCCCAATTGGGGCCTCTCAGTTTTGCCATTTTTCAGTGGATGGGGTGGTTGGCCGGCTAAGGCAAGGTCACCTCTAAGTTCAGGGAGGTTGAGTGGTCAGCTTAATTTGGTTCTAAGGGGAAAATGGTATTTTTTGGCAAATTGGCTTAGGTTGGTTTTAGCCCCTTGGTCAAGTGGCTAAGTTTGGTCCTATGGTGGTTAGGTTTGATGTCTTGACCCCTAAGAAGGTTTAGGTGAGTTTTGGTGGCTGATTTGGGCATGATGTTTCATGAAAGAGACAAATCCAAGTGAAGGAGGAAATGGGAAGAGTCACCTCTACTTGCCAAATTTGGTAAGTTTGACCTCATGATGTCCATGGAAGACTCCATGAGGCATGTCATGCCATGTATGAGGTTATGGGGGAGTTTCATGCAAAAGGAAATTAAGATTTTATGAATTGAAATTAAAAAAAGTCAACATGCCATATTTGGATAAAATTTCATGTAAATGTATGATATGCTTGGTATAATGCCATGATAAAATGATTTTGATTAACACGAGATGATGAAGAAGGGATTTTATCATGTTGGTTTAAATTGAGCTTTCTAAAATTAATGTCATAGGCTTTTAGAAATGCAAATGGGTATGGGTTTTTAAAGTATACATGATGGATTTGATTTTGAAATTAACCATGGGCCAATTATATTGGGTTTGGATTTGATCTCAATTGGTCTCAGACATGATGAAAATTAGTGTGGATTTGAAATTGGAGAAATTTGAGATGAATTTGGTGGAAACTAAGTGGCTTGAGGACCACCGCATGAGTTTCCAAGGAAGTGGGGAACTGAATTAAGTGTTGGTGATTTTAAGGTTTGTGATAGTTTCAAGTGTTTGAGGAAGCCTTACTAAGAGCAAGCCACTTAGGGCTAACCCTAATGCTTGATAATCCTATGGGGACTCCCCTTGAGCTCCCCCATGTTGGTTTTAACCTTCTAAGTGCTAGAGGTTAAAACCATATATATGGAACTCCAAGAAGAGTAAGAATGTGTTTAAAGTTTCTAATGGGTAGGTTTCCATCACTAGTTCACTAGGATATTCAATAGGGTAGTCCTATGTTTAGATCCTAGGCTTTTAAGGAATAAAGACTAGACCTCAACAAAAGTGAGGCCAACATGTCTAAATGCCTTTAATACTCTGAAAAAGAAGTAAATCACGAATCCTTTTATTGACTCACCTAATTGAGTGAAACCTTTTGAGTTAATGTGCAATGCAAGTGGCAATACTATCGGAGTAGTATTAGGACAACGACATGATAAGAGTTTAAAGCTATATACTATGCCAGTAAAACCCTTAATGAAACTCAAATTACTTATAACACTACTGAAAAAGAGCCTTTGGTTATAGTACATGATTTTGTTAAATTTAGGCTCTCTTTGATTGGAACAAAATGTAATATTCAAACTGACCATTTTGCTATTCAATATACGATGTCAAAAAAGGATGCCTAATCGAGATTGACTAGATGGGTCCTTTTAATGCAAGAATTTGAAATCAAAGTAGTGGATAGAAAATGTACTGAGAATCAAGTAGCATACCATTTATCAAGACTGGATTAGGGAATTCATGTGATTTTGAATTTGAGATCAATGAAATTTTTTTTTTATGCACAACTATTTGATATTACTGAATCATAAATTTTGCAGTTTGTTGACATAGTAAATTTCATAGTTAGTGATATTGTGCCCTATGGTATAACATACCATCAACAGAAGAAATTCATCCTAACATCATAAATTGCTTTTGGGATGATCCATACCTTTATATAAAATATAAGGATTAGGTAATTAAGAGATGTGTACTCATAGAAGCAGCTCTTGAAATTATAAAAAAATGTAATGATTCTGAATTTAGAGGACATTTTGAACACTTCTTGGGAGAAAACCCAAGTTTGTATTTATGTTTGTAATTGTTGTTTGTTATTGTGTGGGCTATTTGTATTTACTGTTAATGCTTAGGTTTGTGTTTGTTTTGATTTTATTAGGATTGTGAGAATTGAGGGAAAGAAAATCCTCGGTCTTCTCATTGTGATTAGAATTTAATATTTCTTTTGTGGTAGTATGAGCAACCTAGTCCTCTACACCCTAGTTCTCATTCAGACATAAGGATTTACATAAGACATGTTGAGTTTAGGCATAGAACAAGTCCATATAAATTCTTTACTTCTTTTTTCTAACCCTGTTCTTCTATCATGATGGTTTGGTAGACCATCTATCAGAGGGGAATGTAGATGATATTTTCATTGAACTGATAGAGGTGCATACTTTGTTGGACAATATAGTACTTATAGGCTGGCAGCTCATACTCAACTAGAGGGGAGTCTCTCACTAGGCTTACTGGGGGAGAGTAAAGTCCTTTCATCATGATTAACTTACTCTGCTAGAATATAAGGGTCATTGCCCAACCCCTTTCTCTAAAAAGGCTACAACATTTAAGCAGAAAACACAAATTATAGTGTATTGCCATATTAGAGCCTTTGGCTCACTAAAATTCCCAAAATTTTCTTAAACTCTTCCCTGATTTTGGATTATTTCAAAACCTTAATAATAAGATTTGGTTGTTTTGTAGGTTGGAGCTGAGTTGTGCCATTCTACAAGATCACCCAAAATTCCTTCATTTTTCTTTCAATTTGGTAGGTCATGTTGGTATGGCTACCATAGTTTATGCTGGGTGCACTAAAATAGCTAGACAAGAGCTATGGGATGAACTCAACATTAAAAGTCAACATGCTACTGAAAGATGGCTGATGAGGGGAGACTTTAACTGTCTGGCCTCCCCTTTGAAAAGAAAGGAGGCAGACCCCCTAATTACTCCACAATGATTACTTTTAATGGAAAAATTCAATGTTTGTTTGATCTGGCCTATACTGGTCCTGCTTCAACTGGAGAAGGGGAAACTATGCGAGAGGCTAGACATATTTTTTGCTAATGATAATTGGATACAAAACTTCATTAATACAATAGTTACCCACCTCAGACTTGTTGGACTGACCACAGACCACACCTTATTACAATTTTTATAGCTCAAAATCAAGGGAGATATTTAAATTTGTGGTCTACCCATAAGGACTTTATATCTACTGTTTCAGCTCATTAGAGAGACATTGATCATCGCAACCCCTTGATTAGATTATGGTGTCTACAGAAAAAAGTTGGGAAGGCCCTCAGCCATTAGAATTGGAATACATTTGACAATGTTCTGGCTGGAGTTGAACAAGTTGAAAGAGCCTTGGTGGCTATTGAGTCCTTGGCTGCTAATGGTCTTGCTGATGAAGATCTTCTTTGGGAAGCTAATGAGAAGCTCCTTACTGCTATGGCATGGCAAGAAGAATATTTGAACCAAAAGGCTTCAACAAACAAGTTCATGGATGGAGATAGGAATACAAAGTACTACCATGCCTGCATCAAGTATAGAAGAAAATGTAATACAATTCACTCTATAAAGGATGACCAAGCCAGATGGATCAAGAACTCTAAGGATATTGTAGAAAGTGTTGTGTATTAGTGCAAAAGACTCATGTAGAGCTATGATCAACTTAGACCTTAACTGAATCCTGAATTTTTCAGAAATGATAAGGAATTCACTTAAAACTTTAACTTGGCTGAAACTCCTAATGAGGAGGAAATCTGACAAACCCTTTTTACCATAGACAACGCTAGAGCTGCAGGTCCTGATGGTTTCACCTTTGATTTCTATAAGAAAGTTTGGGAGGTAAACAAGGAGGACATGGTACTAGCTATTCAAAGTTTCTTTCAGGGTCAAGAGCTACCAAAGTACTTATGTGCTAGCACCATTGTATTGGTGCCCAAGTCCTCTTCAAGAGATCAGTGGAATAATTTCAGAACTATCAGCCTGACTAATGTAGTCTCTAAAATCATTAGTAAGATATTGGTGAGAAGACTTCAACCCCACCTGCAACACCTGATCAGTCCAAAGCAAGCTGCTTTTGTGAAAGGGAGGTATATTAGAGACAATGTACTCCTAACTCAGGAATTATTAAATGATTTAGATAAACCCTATAGGGGGGAGCAATCTGATTTATAAACTGGACTTAAAGAAGACATATGACTTGATAAATAGGGAGTTTGTATTGGCTTCCTTGGAGGCCAGGGGATTCTCCAGTGCCTCATGCCTTATCATCAAAAGGTGGATGATAGGAAATGTGCATTTAGTTTTTATTAATGTCCTTGTTCATGGGGTTTTTTACTGCCTCTAGAGGACTCAAATAAGGAGACCCTCTATCCCCTACCAATTTTTTCCAAGCCTTGGATTATATATCTTGATTGCTGGATTGACCCTCACAAAGAAAGAAATATGCCAAATATCATCATAAATCCACTTTGGACATAAGTCACCTAATCTTTGTTGATGATATAATTATTTTCTTTAGAGCTAGTAAAGTAGCTACTAACCTATTATACAACTGCTTGCAAGAATTTCACTATGTATCTGGGCTGATGTTTAACGACAAAAAAGGACAGGTTCTCTTTAGTAAAAGGATATCTCTCTCCACCAAGAAATGGGTTCTCAACCTCACTGGCTTCTCCACCATGTCAACTCCATTCAAATACCTCGGTGTTCTCCTTCTTAAAGGTAGAACTAAACTTACTTATTTTGATGATGTGGTTAGAAAAAAAAACTCCCAATTACATGACTAGACAAACTCCTTCCTTTCTAATGGTGGAAGGATTACATTACTGAGAAGTATCTTCACCACCTTCCCATCTTATATCTCAGAAATGGCTGCAATGAAGAAGAGTACTCAACTGTTACTTGAATAACTGGCTGGACAGATTTCTATGGGCTGGCTAGAGGAAACAACTACATTGGGCAAGTTGGCAATAACTTGCCAAACCAACTATGGCAAGAGGCCTGGGATTTAAAGGTCTTCAACAACTTAAGCACCTAAGCCTATGTAAACTGCTGCTAAAATTTAGATAACAAAATAAACTATGGTCCCAGTTTATGTGGGCAAAATACTACAGATCCTCACATCCTAATTTGGTTAAAAGAAGGATTGGTGACTCCAGAATCTGTGTCAATCTTCAAAAAGTTAGAAAATATGTAGAAAATATGTTCCTTTGGGACTATGGACAAGGTAAGCTCAATTTTTGGTTGGACAGATGGTGTCCAAATCACTTTTTTAAACCACTTTCAGGGGACTGTGACACTGAACACTTGGTAGAGGATTACTGGGATGAGAATTTTTTGTCTGCTGACTTTCTACTCTCTGTTCTGGACCAACATTCAACTGAGATGATTTCCAAACCGCCCTTTGACAGAACTCAAAAAAACAAGCTAGTGATTGATGTTAAATCCACGCAAAGCCTCATCAAAACTTTGTAATCTAAACTTTATCATTGGAAGACTGTACCATGGGGGGAATGCCTTTGGAATAAATATCTTACTCCATCTATGCCTCTCTTTTGTTGGAGAATTTTCTATAAACTGCTCCCAACTAATGATATCTCAAAGCTTAAGGGTTTGAAGGGGCATTCTATGTGCCACTTGTGCAAGGCTGATGTGGAATCAGTAGGTCATATTTTCTTTGGCTGTAGCTTCTCCCAGAAAGTTTGGAACTCTCTGATACATCATATAGGTTAATAAAATGCAGTTAGAATGACAACCTTCTTGAATGTTGGAGTGGATGGTTTAGCACTAAAATGGGTCCAATTGCTTTTATTGTTGCTTGGTTTATCTGGGCTGCCAGAAACCAAAAAAAGTTTAAAGGTAAATCTACCATAGCAGGCAATGTGGCTGCCAACTTTTTAGGTTTTATCAAAATACTTATTCTTTTAAAGAAGTTCCCCAACACCTTGAATACTAATAGAGCAGCTAGCCCAAAAATTTTATGTGTGGTCAAAGTTTACTGGGACAAACCTCTTTTCCCTACTATCAATGTAAAAACTGATGGAAGTTTCTCCTCCCATGGGGCTAGGATTGGGGAGTGTTTATAGATCATCATGGCAGATGCTTACTGTTCAATCAGTCCCCAATTACAATAGTGGATTCACAGGAAACTAAAGTTGTGGAAATGTTTTGGGCTATCAAACTTGTAATTATCAATAAATGGAAAGTATTGCAGATTGAAGTGGACTCCTCTACTCTTTTGTATTATGTAACATAGAGAGCAATTCCCCCTTGGCACATACTCCAGTGGACTAAACAAATCAATAACCTGAGCAAGGAGATAAGAGTTACCTTTAACTTTATATATAGAGAAGGTAATAGAACTACTAATTTCTTGGCTAGAAGGGGAGGTGAATCCCAAAATTTTCTTATTTCCTCGTCACCTACCCCCTCTCTTAGTTTTTTGCTTCAGGGGGTTTAGTTAAAGCCCCACACCTTAGTGTTGTAACTTCTCTTTGAGCTTAATAAAATTTCTCTTTTGCCAAAAAAAAAAGTTTGACAACACATAAGCAAATAGTAAAGATGCAATATGGATTTAAATATTTTTACAAAATGTGTAAAAGTGATACACCTAAAATATATAGTGTTTTAAACACATTTTTATACCATTTTTTTTTGAGATATTGCACTTTAATGGAATGTATTTGTGTGTTTTTCTTTCAAGTATAAGTAAGAAGAAGAAAAATGCTAAAAGGAGTGAAAAATGATCAAATTTGGAGCAAAAATGTGTAAATGTTGCAAAAGTGTTTTGGCGCCTAAGCACCAGATCTAACTCTTAAGCGTCAGTGAAGCAGAGAAGGCCATGCCTAAGCGCCAAATTCCCTACACTTAAGTGTCAGAGGCAGTTATGTGACGGTTTACTTCATTATGTCGAATTTTGAAGGGACATTTGAGGCACCTATTGGCTAAAAAGGGTGGTTATGACCACTAGAAATGAAAATATTATTAAAAGACTTGGGAAAGGAGGCATCCTTTGGAGAATACATTAAATTAGAAAACATTTCGAAGTCAAGGAACCTCTTGGAGATTTATAAAAGAAGGAAGTTAAAACTTTTTGAAGTGTGCTAGAAAGTTTTGAAAAGTGTTGGAAAGGGGGAGTTTTGAGAGATAGTTTTGGAGGGATTTTCAGGCACCACAAATTTACTATATCTTTTTTTTTGTTTTTAGTTTTATTGTGAAAGTCAAGGGTGTTGTAAAAGAGAAGAGATTCAAAGGAACTTCAAGAGTTTGGTGGAGGTTTTGAGATAAGTTTTTATCTTTTGTTTTGAACTAATTTTGGTTTTAATCAAGGCTTCTTAAGCTTATCGAGAGTATTGATCTTTATTGTTGGAAGAAGTTGTGAAGAGTATTGATCTTTATTGTTGAAAGAAGTTGTGGATGGAAGTTGTGGAGAGTATTGATCTTTATTGTTGGAAGAAGTTATGATGATTTAAATCCATGTACTTCATTTACTTCTTAATTTGGACTATCCAGATGTTAAAATTTGTTGTGAGAACATGTAAGAATCAGGCTGATATTATCTCAGTCAACAATTGGAAAGAATCACATGAGGTTGTATGAATGAGAGTGTAATTCATATTATTTAGTACAAATAAATAGGGAAATAAACTTTGAAGGGTGTAGAGATAGAGGACTTTAATGTGACAAGTTAAAGCCCCAATTTGGTTTATTTTTTTAAGTTCTGATACGAGATGTTAGCCCCCAGGTGGAGGGAATCAAGGGAAATTTAGAGTGAGAGCTGGTATCTACCTAGCCGGTCTTCAGAACTATTCAAACTTTAAATTATCCAATGTTTTTTATAGCATCTCTAGTAAGGTAAAGAATATTATTGCTCCTATTTGGTACAACACAATTTGCATACTTCCAAAACAGAAATCCTATACTTATTACTGATTCATGATAAGGAGAAAGATATTTTCATATTAAGTGCTTTTCTTTTACAAAAACTCAAGTTATCTTTAGAAGTTTTATTGTTTTGTCAAAATATCAAAAATACCAAAAAGAGTTAAATTTTATTTATTGAGAAAATATCTATAGTTTAAGTAATTATCTTTTTAAAAATAGAAAGTTTGTGCATATTGTGTATTTTCTCTGTGGGTTCAATAATCAGATCTTACTTAAAAAGTCCTATATTACTTCATAATGATACGTATACTTGCGTAGTATCCCAAAATATATATAAATTAAAAAGTTAATTCTTACTTTCTCCAGGATCAAGTTTTTGGTTCAGTTGCAAAGTAAGATTACATAAGTGAAAATGATCATTAAAGTCACTGTTATAGAGAGTCGGGATCAAGTTTTTGGCGTCGTTGCCGGGGAAGATTTAAAAATTTTATTAAAAGAAAAATTTCTATTTTTAGAAAGTCTTATTTAAACTTTTAAAAAGTTATTGTTGGAATATCTTACTATATTATTTTATTTTATGTTAGTGTATGAGTAGTTTAGGTTTTGAAGGACTAGTGCCTTACGATTCCGAATTAAAGAGAATGGTTAAAAAAATAAAAAAAGCAAAAAAATTAAAAGCTATGGAAAAAATCTAAAAGAATTACAGAAATGGCAAACCAAAATGATCAAAATGTTGAAATTCACCAAGAATATAAACCTTTACGAGATTATGCCAATCCTACGGTAGATGAACTTCATTGTAGTATTCAAAAACCCAATGTAGTGGCTAATTCATTTGAACTTAAACCTACTATTATCCAAATGATATCAAATAATCAGTTTGGGGAATAACCAACTGAAGATCCAAATTTATATCTTGCCAAATTTTTAAATTGTGCGCTACATTTAAATACGATGGTGTATCAGTTGATGCCATAAGTCTTAGGTTATTTCCTTTCTCACTGAGGGATAAATCTAAGATGTGGTTGAATTTGTTAGTACCTGGATCTATCAAACTTGGGGTGATTTAGCACAAAAATTCCTTGCTAAATATTTTCCACCATAAAAAACAGTGAAGCTTAGAAATGATATTACATCTTTTAATCAGTTTGAAGGGGAGTCTATTTATAAAGCATGGGAATGATTTAAGGAACTCATAAAATAATGTCCACACCATGCTATACCAGATTGGTTAATAATTCAAACTTCTTATAATGGATTATCTGGATCTCTTCGATCTATTAAAGATGCTGCTGCTAGTGATTCGTTGATGTAAAAACCATTTCATGACGCTTATGCTTTAATTGAATAAATGACTACCAATAATTTGTAATGGCCTTTTGAGAGGGTGAATCCTAAGAAAGTAACCAATATTCATGAATCTGATGCATTTGCTATGTTAGCAAATCAAGTTGCTGCAATTTCAAGGAAGTTAGACCTATTTGTAATGAATTTTTCTCAATCTATTTCTATGATTGAAGAGAATTCATTAAGCCAAATGGTAGATTCTCAAGCATCATTAGAAACTTTGAATGCCATAAATAACAAGCAGAATAACCCATATTCAAATTATTATAACCCGGGTTGGAAGAACCATCCCAACTTGAATTGGAATAATACTATGGGTGGTAATAATTAACAATGGGGGAAGAATCAAGGAAACCCATTGGGAAATTAGAACAATGAAAAGAATTGTAATTATAGATCTACTTATCCTGTAGGTTTCAATAGTAATACACAATTTAAGGAGAGAAGTTGTTATAGAAAAAGTGGTGTTACAAATGGGAAATCAGTTACAAAGTCAAGGAGCTACAATTTGAAAAATTGAGAATCAACTTGGACAAATCGCAAATTCATTAAGTAATAGATCCCAAGAAATACTTCCTAGTAATACTGAAATAAATCCAAAAGACAAGAATAAAGATCAAGTAAAAGCTGTTCAACTTAGAAGTGGAAGAGAGTTTGAAGGTAGGGTTAAAAAAGAAACTGGAGTAGAAATACAAGAAATTGAAAAATCAAAAGAGGACGCTCCAAAAGATTTTCAAAGACCTATTTCTCCACTTAAAGTTAACTTATAAAAGCCACCACCTCCATTTCCTCAGAGACTTCTTCAACAGAAGTTGGATAAGCAATTTTCAAAATTTCTGGAAATTTTTAAGAAGCTAATAATTAATATTCCCTTTGCTGAAGCCTTAGAACAAATGTCAAGCTATGCAAACTTTATGAAGGATATTCTCAACAGGGAAAAGAAGTTTGAAGATAATGAGATTGTTGCTCTTACTAAGGAGTGCAGTGCTATAATTCAGAAGAAGCTTCCTGAAAAGCTTAAAGATATTGGTAGCTTTACATTTCAATGTGCGATAGGAGATTTATTTTATGGGAAAGCTTTATGTAATTTAGGTGCAAGCATTAACCTTATGTCATTAGTAATATTCAAAAGATTGAGATTAGAAGAAATAACCCCTACTTCTGTAACTCTGCAATTAACAGATCATTCAATAACTTACCCTAAAGGAGTTATAGAAGATGTTCTATTGAAAGTGGATTAATTTATCTTTCCTGTTGATTTCATTGTGCTGGATATGGAGGAAGATAAAGTGATACCTATCATTTTGGGGAGACCTTTACTAGCCACAGGAAGAGCAATGATAGATGTGAGGAAAGGGGAACTAACAATGCACGTTAATGATCAAAGTGTTACTTTTAACATTTCAAAATCAATGAAATATCCTACAAAAGGTAAAGATGATGAATGCTATAGAATGGATGTTATAAGATATTTAAGTGAATGGTATTTCAAAACTAATTATGAAGAAAAATCTAAAGTAAAAGATTTGGAACATAAGCAAGAAGAGAAATTAGACCAAAGTGAAGATCTTTTTAAGGAAGATTCAAATTATGTTTGAGAAAGTTTTGAAATTTTGGACACGATAGAAAAAGATAAATCATTTTGTCCATCAATAGAAAAACCTCCATAACTTGAGTTGATGTTACTTTTTGATAATTTAAAATATGCCTTTTTAGGAGATTCCTCTACTTTACATGTTATAATTTCCTCAAAGTTAATGATGGAAGAAGAAGAAAGGTTGATGATAATTCTGAAAAATTTTATGAAAGCCTTTGGATGGACAATTGCTGATAAAAAAATCACTCATTCAATTTGTATGCATAAAAATCATTTGAAAGAGAACTAAAAACCCAGAGCTGATCCTCAAAGGAGATTGAATCCTGTTATGAAAGAAGTTATAAAGAAAGAACATTTAAAGCGGTTAGATGCTTAGATTATCTACCCTATTTCAGATAGTGCATGGGTTAGTCCAATTCACCTTGTTCCTAAGAAAGGAGGAGTAATTGTGACTGTGAATAAATATAATGAGTTAATACCTACTAGACAAGTCACAGGGTAGTGAATATGCATTGATTATAGAAAATTAAATCTTGCCACTAGGAAAGATTATTTTCTACTACCTTTTCTAGATCAAATGTTGGATAGACTAGCTGAGCATAAATACTTTAATTTTTTGGATGGATATATTGATTATCACCAAATGCAAATAACTCTTTATGATCAAGAGAAAACAACTTTTACCAGTTCTTATGATACATTTGCTTTTAGAATAATGCCCTTTGGTTTATGTAATGCCCCTACTACATTTCAAATATGTTTGATGACAATTTTTTGTGATTTAATTGAAAAAGGGATTGAAGTATTTATGGATGATTTTTCAATATTTGAAACTTTATTTGACTCATGTTAAGAACATTTATCAAAAGTTCTTAAGCGCTGTGAAGAAATAAATTTAATCCTTAATTGGGAAAAATACCAATATATGGTTATAGGAGGAATTGTATTAGGACAAAAAATATCAGAAAATGGTATGGAAGTAGATCCTGCAAAAATTCAAGTGATCGTTAATTTACCTTATCCAACAAATCTAAGAGAAATCAAGAGTTTTTTAGGACATGCTGGATTCTACAGATGGTATATTAAAGACTTTTCAAAATTGCTAAGCCCTTATGCCAGTTATTTGAGAAAGATGCAATTTTCAATTTTAATGAAGTGTGCCTAAAAAATTTTGAGTTATTAAAAGAATAATTAGTCATAACACCAATAATAGTTTCATAAAATTGGGGAAAACCTTTTGAACTGATGTGTGATGCTAGTGATTATGCTATTAGAGCTGTTTTAAAACAAAGATATGATAAAATTTTTGAAGTAATTTACTACTCTAGTAAACTCTTAATGAAACTCAAATTAATTATACAACAATTGAAAAAGAGTTATTAGCAATAGTATATTCCTTTGATAAATTTAGATCATATTTAATTGGAAATCATTGTGTAGTGCATACAAATCATTCTTCTATTAATTACTTAATGAAAAAGAAGGATGCTAGACCAAGACTTATAAGATTGATTCTTCTTTTGCAAGAATTTGACTTTGAAATAGTAGATAATAAGGGAACTAAAAATCAAATTGATGATCATTTGTCCAGGATTGAGTTAGAAAAACCACTTTGTTTTGAAAAAGAAATTAATGAACATTTTCTAGATGAAAAATTGTTCAATATTAATGAGTGGCGTGTTCCGTGGTATGTTGACATTGTGAACTTTCTTGTTAATGATATTATACCATATGGAATGACATACCAACAGAAGAGGAAATTTATTTTTGAAGCTAAGACTTATTTTTGGGATGACCAATTTTTATATAAACAAGGAAATGATCTTATCATTTGAAGAAGTGAACCTTTAGAAGAGACTTATGAAACTATCCAAAAATGTCATAATTTTGATTTTGGGGGACATTTTGGTGTTGATAAAACAACATACAAAATTTTACAATCTAGATTCTATTGTCCTACTATCTTTAGAGATGTTAATGTTTATATTAAAACTTGTGATAGATGTCAAAGAGTAGGCAATATTTCTAGAAGAAATGAGATGCTCCTCAATTATATGCTAGAAGTTGAAATATTTGATGTTTGAGGATTAGATTTCATGGGACTATTTATACCATCTTTCAAAAATTTTTATATATTGTTAGCAGTAGACTATGTATCCAAATGGAAAGAATCAGTTGCTTTACCTCGATGTGATGCTCAAAGTGTTGCAAAAGTTCTGAGAATGAACATATTTTGTAGATTTAGGATGCCCAGAGTTATCATAACTGATGGGGGAAGTCATTTCAGAAATGAAATAATGGAGAAATTATTAAAGAAATATATTATAAACCATAGAATTGCTACTGCTTATTGATAAACCTAAAATATATAGTATTTTTAGACACATTTTTATACCTATTTTTGAGATATTACACTTTAATGGAAGGTATTTATGTTTTTCTTTCAGGTACCAGTAAAAAGGTGAAAATTGCTAAAAGTGGTGAAAAAGGGACAAATTTGGAGCAAAAAGGTGAAAATGGTGCTAAAGTGTTTTGGCGCCAAAGCGCCGATCCGTCGCTTAAGCGCCGGGGAAACAGAGAAGGCCACGCCTAAGTGTCAGCAACCCCGCACTTAAGCGCTAAGGGCAGTTATGTGACGATTTACTTCATTTTGCTAAATTTTGAAGGGGTATTTGAGCCACCCTATTGGCTAAAGAGGGTTGCTATGAACACTAGAAACAAAAATATTATGAAAAGACTTATGAAAGGAGGCATCCTTTGGAGAATGCATCGAATTGGGACACATTTTGAAGAGTTATCAAGACACCTTTTAGAGATTTATAAAAGAAGGAAGTTGAGACTTTTTAAAGTGTCCTTGAAAGTTCTGAAAAGTGTTGAAAAGGAGAGGGTTTTGAAGAGATTTTCAAGCAACGCAAATTTACTTAATCTTTTTTGTTTTTAGTTTTATTGTGAGAGTCAAGAGTGTTGTAAAAGAGAAGAGACTCAAAGGAACTTCAAGAATTTGGTGGAGGATTTGAGATAAGTTTTTATCTTTTGTTTTGAACTACTTTTGGTTTTAATCCAGACTTCTTGTTGGTTTGATAATAATTTCTACTTTTAAACTAAAGTGTGGTTTTATTTTCTCCATGGATTATGAGTATTTTCTTTATCTTTATCCTTAAAATGTTAAGTAATTAAAGTTTGGATGGAATTTGTGGTGAATATTGATCTAAATCCATGAACTTCATTTTCTTATTGATTTGGCCTATCCAAATGTTAAAATTTGTTGTTAAAACATGTAAGAACCGGGCTGGTATTGTCTTAGTTAACAACTAGAAAGAATCACATGAGGTTGTATGAATGAGAATGTAATTCATATGATTTAGTGCAAATAAATAAATAAATAAACTTTGAAAGGTGTGGAGATAGAGGACTTTAATGTGACAGGTTAAAGCCCCCAAGTTCGTTTATTATTTTAGGTTCTAATACGAGATGTTAGCCCCCAAGTGGAGGAAATCAAGGGAACTCTAAAGTGAGAGCTGGTATCTTCCCTGCCTAGCCGGTCTTCAGAACTATTCAAAATTTAAATTAGTTAATATTCTTTATAGCATCTCTAGTAAGGGTAAAGAATATTATTGCTCCTATTTGACACAGCACAATTTGCATACACAACAAAATTCCTATACTTATTACTGATTCATGATAAGGAGAAATATATTTTCATATCAAGTGCTTTTCTTTACATAAACTAAAGTTATCTTTAGAAGTTTTACTGTTTGTCAAAATATCAAAAATACCAAAAAGAATTGAATTTTTCTTATTAAGAAAATATCTAGTTTCGGTAATTGTCTTTTTAAAAATAGAAAGTTTGTGCATATAGCATATTTCCATGTAGGTTTGATATTGAGGCCTTAATCAAAAAGTCCTATATTACTTGATAACGATACGTATACTTGCGGAGTATCCCAATATATATAAATTAAAAAGGTTAAATGCTTATTTTCTTGAGGATCAAGTTTTTGGTTCTATTGTAAAGTATGATATCATTAGTGAAAAAGATCATTAAAGTCATTGTTATACTGTACACGTAAGCAGTAATCGAGGATCAAGTTTTTAGCGGCGTTGACGGGGAAGATTTCAAAAAGTAATTGAAAGCAAAATTTCTATTTTTAGAAAATCTTATTTAAAATTTGAAAAAGTTATTTTAGGAATATCTTATTATAATATTTTATTTTATGTAGTGTATGTGTAGTTCAGGTTCTGAAGGACTAGTACCCTAAGATTCTGAATTAGAGAGAACTGTTAAAAAAATCTGAAAAACCAAAAAAATTAAAAATTTTTAAAAATCTAAATAAATTATAGAAAGGGCAAACCAAAATTATCAAAATGCTGAAATTAATCAAGAATTTAGACCTTTACGAGATTATGCCAACCCTACGGTAGATGAACTTTATTATAGTATTCAAAAATATACTATAGTGGTAATTCATTTGAGCTTAAACCTACTGTTATCAAAATGGTATCAAATAATTAGTTTGGGGGATCACCAACTGAAGATCCAAATTTACATCTTGCCAATTTTTTAGAATTATGCGCTGCATTTAATTATAATGGTGTATCAGATGATGCCATAAGACTTTGGTTATTTCCTTTCTCACTGAGGGATAAAGCTAAGATGTGGTTGAAATCATTAGCACCTGGATCTATCAGAACTTGTGGTGATTTAGCACAAAAATTCCTTACTAAATATTTTCCACCATAAAAAACTGCAAAGCTTAGAATGATATGACATCTTTTAATCAGTTAGAAAAGGAATCTATTTATGAAGCATGAGAACGATTTAAATAACTCTTAAGAAAGTGTCCACACCATGCTATACCAGATTGGTTATTAATTCAAACTTTTTATAGTGGATTAAGTGGATCTCTTAGATCTATTATCCATGCCGTTGTTGGTGGTTCGTTGATGTAAAAACCATTTCATGACGCTTATGCTTTAATTGAAGAAATGACTACCAATAATTTTCAATGGCCTACTGAGAGGGTGAATCCTAAGAAAGTAGCCAATATTCATGAATCTGATGCATTTACTATGTTAACAAATCAAGTTGCTGCAATTTCAAGGAAATTAGACGATTTTGGAATGAATTTTTCTCAACCAATCTCCATGATTGAAGAGAACTCATTCGACCAAATGGTTGATTCTCAAGCATTATTAGAAACTTTGAATGCCATAAATAATAAGCAAAATAACCCATATTCAAATTATTATAACCTAGGTTGAATGAACCATCCTAACTTTAATTGGAATAATACTACAAGTGGTAATAATCAGTAATGGAGAGCAATCAAGGAAACCCAATGGGAAATTGGAACAATCAAGGATTATAATTATATATCTACTTATCCTCCAAGTTTCAACAGTAATACACAATTTAAGGAGAAGAAGTTGTTTATAGAAGAAGTGGTGTTACAAATGGGAAATCAGTTACAAAGTCAAGGAGCTACAATTAGAAATATTGAGAATCAACTTGGACAAATCACAAATTTATTAAGTAATAGATCCCAAGGAATACTTCCTAGTAATACTGAAACAAATCTGAAAGACCATATTAAAGATTAAGTAAAAGTTGTTCAACTTAGAAGCGTAAGAAAGTTGGAAGGTAGGGTCCAAAAAGAAACTGAAGTAGTGAGAGAAGAAATTGTAGAATCAAAAGAGGACACTCCAAAATATTTTGAAAAACCTATTTCTCCATTTAAACAACCACCTCCATTTCCACAGAGACTTCATCAACAGAAGTTGGATGAGCAATTTTCAAAATTTCTAGAAATTTTTAAGAAGCTAATAATTAATATTCCATTTGCTGAAGCCTTAGAACAAATGCCAAGCAATGTAAAGTTTATGAAGGATATTCTCAATAGGAAAATGAAGTTTGAAGATAATGTGACTGTTTCACTTAGTGAGGATTGCTGTGCAATTATTTAGAAGAAGCTTCCTGAAAAGCTTAAAGATCCTAGTAGCTTTATAATTTCATGTGCGATAGGAGACAAATTTTATAAGAAAGCTTTATGTGATTTAGGTGCAAGAATTAACCTTATGCCATTATCAATATTCAAAAGACTGAGATTAGGAGAAATAACCCTTACAACTATAACTCTGCAGTTAGCAGATCGTTCAATAACTTATCCTAAAGGAGTTTTAGAAGACGTCCTACTGAAAGTGGATCAATTTATCTTTCCTGTTGATTTCATTGTGCTCGATATGGAGGAAGATAAAGAGATGCCTATCATTTCGGGGAGACCTTTCCTAGCCACAGGAAGAGCAATGATAGATGTGCAGAAAGGGGAATTAACTATGTGCGTCAATGATCAAACTATTACTTTTAAATTTTCAAGATTAATGAAATATCCTGCAAAAGGTAAAGATGATGAATGCTTTCAAATGGAAGTTATAAGATATCTGAGTGAATGTCATTTAAAACTAATTATGAAGAAAAAATGGAAGAAAAAGATTTGGAACATGAGGAAGAAGAGAAATTAGATCAATGTGAAGATCTTTTAAGGAATATTCAAACTACGTTCGAGAAAGTTTTGAAATTTTGGATATGATAAAAATAGATAAATCATTTTCTCCATTAATAGAAAAACCTCCAGAACTTGAGTTTAAATTGCTTCCTGATCATTTAAAATTTGCCTTTTTAGGAGATTTCTCCATTTTACCAGTTATAATTTCCTCAAGGTTAACTATGGAAGAAGAAGAAAGGTTGATGAAAATTCTAAAAAAATTTAAGAAAGCCTTTGGATGGACAATAACTGATATTAAAAGGAATTAGTCCTTCAATTTTTATGTGTAGAATTCATATGGAAGAGAATTACAAAACCAGAGCTGATCCTCAAAGGAGATTGAATCCTGCAATGAAAGAAATTGTTAAGCAAGAAATTTTAAAGTGGTTAGATGCTGGAATTATCTACCCTATTTCAGATAGTGCATGTGTTAGTCTGATTCATTACGTTCCTAAGAAAGGCGGAGTAACTGTGACTACGAATGAACATAATGAGTTAATACCTACTAGACAAGTCGCAGGGTGGCTATTATGCATTGATTATAGAAAATTAAATATTATCTCTAGGAAAGATCATTTTCCACTACCCTTTCTAGATCAAATGCTAGATAGACTAGATTGGCATAAATACTTTTATTTTATGGATGGATATACCAATTATCATCAAATATAAATAACTCCTGAGGATCAAGAGAAAATAAATTTTACCAGTCCTTATGGTACATTTGCTTTTAGAAGAATGCCCTTTGGTTTATGTAATGCCCTTGATACATTTCAAGGATGTATGATGACAATTTTTTGTGATTAAATTGAAAAATGGATTGAAGTTTTTATGGATGATTTTTTAGTGTTTGGAACTTCATTTGACTCATGTTTAGAACATTTATCAAAAGTTCTTAAGCGTTGTGAAGAAACAAATTTAGTCCTTAATTAGGAAAAATGCCAAATTATGGTAGCAGGAGGAATTGTATTAGGACATAAAAATTTAGAAACTTGTATGAAAGTAGATCCTGTTAAAATTTAAGTGATCGCTAATTTACCTTATCCAACAAATATAAGGAAAATTAAGAGTTTTTTAGGACATGCTGGATTTTACAAACGATATATTAAAGACTTTTCAAAAATTGCTAAGCCTTTATGCCATTTACTAGAGAAAGATACAATTTTCAATTTTCATAAAAAGTGCCTAAAAGATTTTGAGTTATTAAAAAAAAATTAGTCACTACTCCAATTATAGTTTCACCAGATTGGGGAAAACCTTTTGAATTGATGTGTGATGCTAATGATTATGCTATTGGAGCTGTTTTAGGACAAAGATATGACAAAATTTTTAAAGTAATTTACTATACTAGTAATACTCTTAATCAAACTCAAATTAATTATATAACAACTAAAAAAGAGTTATTAACAATAGTATATGCATTTGATAAAATTAGATCATATTTAATTGGAACTCTTTGCATAGTGCATATAGATCATTCTGCTATTAAGTTCCTAATAAAAAAGAAGGATATTAAACCTAGACTTATAAGATGAATCTTCTTTTGCAAGAATTTGACTTTGAAATAGTAGATAGGAAGGGAACTGAAAATCAAATTGTTGATCATTTGTCCATACTTGAGTTAGAAAAACTACTCTATTTTGAAAAAAGAAATTAATGAAAATTTTCCAGATAAAAAATTGTTCAATATTAATGAGTGGCGTGTTCTGTGGTATGCCGACATTGTGAACTTTCTTGTTTGTGATATTATACCCTATAGAATGACATACCAACAAAAGAGGAAATTTATTTCTGAAGCTAAGNGATATTATACCCTATAGAATGACATACCAACAAAAGAGGAAATTTATTTCTGAAGCTAAGACTTATTTTTAGGATGACCCATGTTTATATAAATAAAAAAAGGATCTGATAATTCGAAGATGTGTACCTTTAGAAGAGACTTATGAAATTATCCTAAAAATGTCATAATTCTGATTTTTGGGGACATTTTGGTGTTGATAAAAGAGCATACAAAATTTTACAATTTGGACTCTATTGACCTACTATCTTTATAGATGTTAATGCTTATATTACAACTTGTGTTAGATTTCAATGAGTAGGAAATATTTTTAAAAGAAATTAGATGCCCCTCAATTATATGCTAGAAGTTGAAATATTTGATGATTGGGGATTATATTTCTTGGGACAATTTATACCATCTTTCAAATTTATTACATATACTTTTAGCAATAGACTATGTATCCAAATGGATATAAGCTGTTGTTTTACCTCAATGTGATGCTCAAAGTGCTGTAAAATTTTTGAAAACGAACATATTTTGTAAATTTGGGATGCCGAGAGTTATCATAACTGATGGGGGAAGCATGTCAGAAATGCCATAATAGAGAAACTATTAAAGAAATGTCATATAAATCATAGAATTGCTACTACTTAGCATCCTCAGAAAAGTGGTTTGACTGAGTTATCCAATCAGAAAATTAAAAGAATTATGAAAAAATCTTTGAATCCAATAAAAATGGATTGGTAAGTCAGACTTGACTATGCTCTGTGGGCTTATAGGACTATATACATAACTCCTATAGGAATGTCCCCATATAGGCTAATATTTGGGAAAGCTTGTCACTTACCAGTTGAACTTGAGCATAAAGCATATTGGTTGATTAAAGAGTTCAATTATAATTTAAAAGATGTTGGTGAGAAAAGATTATTGTAATTAAATGAGCTTGAAGAGATAAGGAATGAGTCTTATGAGAGTGCTAAGATTTACTAAGAAAAGATGAAAATGTGGCATGATCGAAGGATTCTTATTAAAAATTTTCAGCCAGGGCAACAAGTTTTGCTATATAATGTAAGGTTTAAATTTTTTCTAGGCAAACTTAAGTCCAGGTGGATGGTACTATTTGTTGTAATAAAAGTTTATCCTTATGGAGCTATGGATATTAAAGATCATAAAATTGAGAAAGTGTTTAAAGTAAATGATCATAGATTGAAACCTTATTTATTAGGGGATCAACATAAATTTAACAATCGAATGATGTTGGGTCAACCCGAATAAGCACTGGTTACGTCGGGCTGACAACGTTAAACCAAGCGCTTTGTGGGAGGCAACCCATAGTTATCAATGTGTTTTTCTTTGAATGTTGTTTGTGTGTGATTAAGAGAAATTTAAGGTAGTACTTTTTAGACTATTATGTGTTAGTAATGATTTTAAGACTTGATTTAGTGATCTAGACATGCTAAAATGAGAATTTGGACATTAATTTGATTGGTGCAAAATTAAGCACTAGTGCTTAAGCGCCAATATTCGGCGCTTAAGCGTGGGATTTACAAAACATGTGCAAAATTCAAATTCTAGAAGGTTTAACTGCCAATTAGTTGACGAAAATGTGTCAAGACAATTTTAGGACGTGCCTAGGAGTTACTAGAGGGATTTAGGCCTATAAATAGAAGGGTTTAGTGAAGGAATTTTGGCCCAGATCATTTTCAACCCTAAAGTCTAGGGGAGAGAGAGAGATTCTAAGAAGATGTCTTCATGGAAGATTGATTTGATGAAGAAGGAAGAGACCATGAGCAAGAAATTCATTAGTCAGAGTGCACTAGAGATGTATAATGGTTTCTTAACCGTTAGTATTAAAGGAATATCGGAAAAGATTAACAAAATTGAGACTGTCATAGCTTTAATGAAGACAAAGGTAATTGAGAATCATGCCCATCTAGAGTATATTGGATGGCAATTAAAAATGTAGTTTAGCCATACTAGTTATATAGAGGAAGCAGATAAGGAGATGTATCTTAAACAGAAATGGATAGAAGAAGATAAAATCAAAGCACGTCACCGTCGTTCGTTTTATCAACTTTATATTTCAATTGCCCTAGGAGAGACTAATGAAAGACCAAAGTTTTTCATAGCAAATAAAGAATGGAATTAAGTTCTATTTTAGAGTTTGTTTGTTAGAGTTGTTGTTTAATGTGTTATGTGCTAAGAGTTGAATACTGTTTTTAGGACTTTATGTTAGTTTGTTTAGTATTTGTACTTAAAATATTTTATCATCTGAGACTATTTGGAGTGAGAACTAAGTGTTATATGTATTTGTACTTATTTGTGAATGAATGTATATGTTTATTTTTGTGAAAATTTGTGGATTTTTTAGCCTCGAATCAAATTAGTTAGTTTGGAGAATTTTGAGAAAAGGGAGAGTTAAGAGAGAGGAAAATAGTCATTTAAGTGTTATGAGACCATTTAGGGGTGGTATACTTAGGCTTATAGTGCATTTTATTTAAGTTAAAAAATATAAAAAATCATGCATTGGTGCTTAAGTGCCACATTCTCGCGCTTAAGCACGATGTAACCCGCGAGGCAGGTGCCTAAGCACCACTAATGAGCGCTTAAGCGCCATTTCACGAAAATCGGTTCGTGAATGGTTAAAAATGAAAAATAAACCCAAAAATCACCATTTTTACTCTCCCCGTCACCTTCAACCTCTCGAGTTTGCAATTTTGGAGGCTAGGGCAAGCTATTTTGTGGAGATTTCTTGGTGGAATTGAGAAAAATTTGCTAGATTCAGATTTCTTGAGGTAAGAGCTTCACTTCTATGTACAACTTTTGAATTTTTACCATGTATTTTGAGTGCGTTCGGAAGAATTTGAAAATCATTATTCATGGTGAAAAATGAGGAAAAATTTATGGAAATTGCATAGAAAGTGTAGTTTATTCTTATAGGAGTTAAGTTTAGTGGATTAGACTTGATTTTTGAAGTTATTAGGCAATTTATGAAATTTGTAGAATAACACCAAGAATGAAGAGGAGCAAAGGAAAAAATCTACTTTGATTCGAGCAAATTTGTGAGTTCTAAAGCTCAAGATAGGTATAGTGATGCTCTGCAATCACGAAAACTTATCCAGGAGTGATGTTTCAAAAATACAGGTGGATCCATAGAAGATTTGATCATTTTCTGACATTAGAACGATTCTGCTGTGGCTGTTATTTCTGTAGTTAAAGAGTTCTATGCTAATCTACCTGAGGCTGAAGATGATTGAGTCATGGTTAGAGGAAAATTGACACCTTTTTCACCAGAGGTAATCAATATGTTTTATCATTTACCACCTGAGACTTTGTGTTTTTATGCAAGCTATAGTCCTACTGAGATGGAGCTAGATGAGATTTTTTCCTATTTAACTAATGTAAGAGGTCTCTGGAAAATCTCAAATGAGAGGAGAGACAACTTTGGCACATCAAAGTTAAGTGCACCATCCAAGGCATGACACTATTTTATTTCAGCTTGTCTATTACCTACAAATCATCTCAGTGAAGTTACCAGAGAGAGGGTGATGTTGAACTATTGTATTCAGGAAGGCAAGCTCATCAATATTGGAGCTTTGATTTATCAGACTATCATCAGTTCTACCATGACTGTTATTACTGCAGGTCTGGGATTTGCTTGATTTTTTCTTTATGTGAGCAGGCTGGAATGAGATATGATAGCTGGGAGGAAGCACTGTTGCATCTTAAGACAATCACAAGTGTTAATGTGAAGTCATATTCAGAGCATTCTATTTTTGGCTGAAGAGGAGGATTTTCAAGGAGTTATGGAATGGCAACGTCTGCTGCTTCTACCTCTGCTGCATCTACATCTAGACCATACCTCACGTGCTTCTACTTCTAGAGGTGAGTCTACAGAAACTTAAAGTCAACTATTACAGAGGATGATGGAAAATATAAACTATACCGCCGATAAGGTAAGAAATTTAGAAAGCTTTGCAGGTCATATTGATGGGTATAACAAAAGAAAAAGTGATTATTAAGAGAAATTTCATTCATCTCGGGAAAACCTCATTAGGGGTAACCCAAGAGTGCAATTTTCTCCATATCCTAGATACCATGATTATGAGTCTACAAATGTTTGGAATAGCGGTGATTCTGAGGATGATGAAGAGGAGGACTGATTTATTTTGATGTTTGTAATATGTAGTTGGACTATGTGGTTTTGATTTGCTGCATTTGCATTTCTATATTTGTTTAGACTCTGTGATGTGTGAGACATTTATTTTGTTTAATTATGTTGAGATGTTGTGTTTGTTAGTATATTATTTTAATTTTTATGGTAGTAATTGTTACTGTTGTGTTGAGTACTGTATTAGATAGTTAAGGATTGAACTTGATTCTATGTCTTGTGAAAAGTTTAAAATGTTGCTAACTTTATTTTTAAATTTTAAACTCAAAAAATTGCTACTCGGTATTTTTCTTTTATCATGTTACTGTGTTTATTTTTATATTTATACTGGAAATAAAATTTAGTGTGTTAGTTTGTTTATATGTTTGTACCCACTACTTAGAAGTCTATTGATTCTCTACATGTTGAATTGAAATCAAAATGATAGAAAATTAATCAAAAATTAATTTTACTTATGTTTTTAGTTTTATACTTGTATAATTAGGGTATACAAATTTCTGTAAGCATGTTATTTCAAATTTTCATTCTTGCTTATTAATATTTGCTGCTAAACTTATTAATATGTTAAAAATCTAAGTTTGGGGGGGGGGGATGAAAAATATTTTCAAAACTTGAATTTTATTTGTTCTCAAATGTACTACAAGTGAATTTGATTTGAAAAGAAAAAATGATTATGTATATGAAGTTATAATAGGGAAGTAAAATTGATTTTAGAAATGAGAAAGAAAATTTAGTTAAAATTCTGAGTAATGAAGAAAAACTTTCAGTTAAAAAATTCTAGTGTAGAAAATGTTAAATATAGTGTAACTATCTTTAGTAGGAAAAATTGTATTTTTGAAAAATTTAGAAATTTAGACTTTTATTTTCAGTACTTAAATTTCTTTTGTTAAAAATAATTTTTAAAACTAGTGCTATATTTTTGAGTTAAAGATTTATATCAAGACTTTGCTTTAGGAAAGGAGAAGTGGAATTCCAAACCATTAAAGGCCTATCCAGATAAAGTAATCATTGCCTAAAAAAAAATGAAAAATAAAAGAAAAGAAAAAGAAAAAGAAAAGTAAAAGGAAAAGAAAAAGAAAAAGAAAAGAGAAAAAGTAAGGGAGGAGAAACTTGAGGATTAGTGCCTAATTAAAAATTGGTTCCACATTTGATTTTTTTTAAATATATGACTTGAGAAACTCTTAAGCTTAAGGATATAATATAGTAAGTAAAATTATTCTTAATAAAAATTTTTAGGTGGAGATAATAAAAAGACTAAATTCTAAATTTGGAGAATCTAAAATATATCTGAATTAGATAGGAACTCATATTTTCATATTTCTTAACATTAAAAATTTCTAAACTTTAAGTTGGTCTCATTTACTAAATATTTTTTTTTAAATTGGACTACTATATTTCTAAATCTAAATTTTAGTAACTCCTAAAGAAACTCATACACATGTCATACTTATTTAGTTTTTAAAGATTGAAGTGTCACTAGAAAACAAGTAACATTTTAAGTTTGGAGGATTTTTATACACCTAAAATATATAGTGTTTTTAGACACATTTTTATACCTATTTTTGATATATTGCGCTTTAATGGAAGGTATTTGTGTGTTTTTCTTTCAGGTAAACTAAAAAGGTGAAAAATGCTAAAAGTAGTGAAAAAGGATCAAATTTGGAGGAAAAAGGTGAAAATTATGCTAAAGTGTTTTGACGCCTAAGCACCAAATCCGACGCTTAAGCCTTGGGAAAAACAGACGAGGTAGTGCTTAAGCGCCAGAGGCCCCGCGCTTAAGCGCTAGAGGTAGTTATGTGACGGTTTACTTCATTTTGTTGAATTTTGAAGGGGTATTTGAGGCACTTATTGGCTAAAGATCGTGGTTATGACCACTAGAAATGAAAATATTATTAAAAGACTTATGAAAGGAGTGAAGAATACATCGAATTGAGACACATTTTGAAGAGTTATCAGGACACCTCTTGGAGATTTATAAAAGAAGGAAGTTGAGACTTTTTAAATTGTGTTTGAAAGTTCTGAAAAGTGTTCGGAAGGAGAGAGTTTTGGAGAAATTTTCATGCACCACAAATTTACTTTATCATTTTTGTTTTTAGTTTTATTGTGAGAGTCAAGAGTGTTGTAAAAGAGAAGAGACTCAAAAGAACTTCAAGAGTTTGGTGGAGAATTTGAGATAAGTTTTTATCTTTGGTTTTGAACTACTTTTTGTTTTAATCAAGACTTCTAGTTGGTTTAACAATGATTTCTACTTTTAAACTAAAGTGTGGTTTTGTTTTCTCCATAGATTCTGAGTAGTTTTCTTTATATTTCTCCTTCAAATGTTAAGTAATTAAATTTTGGATGGAAGTTGTGGTGAGTATTTATCTTTAATGTTGGAAGAAGTTGTGATGATTTAAATCCATAAACTTCATTTACTTCTTGATTTGGCCTATCCAGATGTTAAATTTTGTTGTGAGAACATGTAAGAACCTGGCTGGTATTGTCTTAGTCAACAGTTGGAAAGAATCACATGAGGTTGTCTGAATGAGAATGTCATTCATATGATTTAGTGCAAATAAATAGGGAAATAAGCTTTGAAGGGTGTAGAGTTAGAGGATTTTAGTGTGATAGGTTAAAGCCCCCAACTTGGTTTATTGTTTTAGGTTTTGATACGAAATGTTAGCCCCCCAGGTGGAGGGAATCAGGGGACCTCTAGAGTGAGCTGGTATCTTCCCTGCCTAGCCGGTCTTCAGAACTATTCAAACTTTAAATTAGCCAATGTTCTTTAGCATCTCTAATAAGGGTAAAGAATATTATTGCTCCTATTTGGCACAACACAATTTGCATACTTCCACGACAGAATTTTTATACTTATTACTGATTCATGATAAGGAGAAATATATTTTCATATCAAGTGCTTTTCTTTTACATAAACTAAAGTTATCTTTAGAAGTTTTACTGTTTGTCAAAATATCAAAAATTCCAAAAATAATTGAATTTTACTTATTAAGAAAATATCAATAGTTTAAGTAATTATCTTTTTAAAAATAGAATGTTTGTGCATATAGCATATTACCCTGTGGGTTCGATATTCAGATCTTAATCGAAAAGTCCTACATTACTTGATAACAATACGTATACTTGTGTAGTATCCCAATATATATAAATTAAAAAGTTAAATTCTTATTTTCTCCACGATCAAGTTTTTGGTTTTGTTGTAAAGTAAGATATCATAGTTGAAAAAGATCATTAAAGTCATCGTTATACTATGCACATAAGCAATAATCAGGGATCACTTATCATCCTCAGACAAATGGTTTGGCTGAATTATCCAATCACAAAATTAAAAGAATTATAGAAAAACTTTGAATCCAACAAAAATGTATTGTTCAGTCAAAATTGACTATGCTTTGTGGGCTTATAGGATTGTATACAGAACTCTTATAGGAATGTCCCATATAGGCTAATATTTGGGAAAGCTTGTCACTTATCAGTTAAACTTGAGCATAAAACATATTAGGCGATTAAAGAGCTCAATTATAATTTAAAAGATGCTGGTGAGAAAAGATTTTTGCAATTAAATGAGCTTGAAGAGATAAGGAAACAATCTTATGAGAGTGTTAAGATTTACAAAGAAAAGATAAAGATGTGCCTTGATCAAAGAATTCTTACTAAAAATTTTTGGCCAGGGCAACAAGTATTGCTATATAATGCAAGGTTAAGATTGTTTTTGGGCAAACTTAAGTCTAGGTAAATGGGCCCATTTGTTGTTATAAAAGTTTATCCTTATGGAGCTATGGATATTAAAGACCCTAAAATTGAGAAAGTGTTTAAAGCGACTAGGCATAGACTGAAACTCTATTTAGTAGGGGATCAACATAAATTTAATGATTGAATGATGTTAGATCAACCAGAATAATCATTGGTTACGTCTGGCTAACGAAGTTAAACCAAGCACTTTGTGGGAGGAACCCATAGTTATCAGTGTGTTTTGCTTTAATTGTTGTTTGTGTGAGATTAAGAAAATTTAGGGTAGTATTTTTGAGACTATTATGTGTTAGTATTAATTTTAAACTTTATTTAGTGATCTAGACATGCTAAAATGAGAATTTGAACGTTAAGTTGACTGCTGCAAAATTAAGCACTGGCGCTTAAGTGCGGGAGTTAAAACCCATGTGTGAAATTCGGATTCTAGAAGGTTTAATCACCAAGAGGTTGACTAAAAGGTGCTAAGGTAGTTTTAGGACGTGCCTAGAAACTACTACAGAGATTTAGGCCTATAAATAGAAAGGTTTAGCGAAGGAATTTCACCCTAGATCATTTTCTGCCTTAAAGTCTAAGAGAGAGAGAGAGAGAGAGAGAGATTTTGAGAAGATTTCTTCATGGGAGATGAATTTGAAGAAGAACAAAGAGACCATGAGGAAGAGATTCATTAGTCAAAGTGCACAAGAGATGTAAAACGATTTCTTAGTCATTAGTATTGAAAGAATATCAGAAAAGATCAACAAAATTGAGATTATCATGTCTTTAATAGAGACAAATGTAATTAAGATTCATGCACATCTAGAGCATATTGGATGATAATTGAAAATGCAATTTATCCATACTAGTTATATAGAGGAAGCGGATAAGGAGATGTATCTTAAACAAAAATGGATAGAAGAAGATAGTATCAGAGCACATCACCATCGTTCGTTTTATCAAATTTATATTCTGATTGCCCCAGGAAAGACTAATGAAAGACCAGAGTTTGACCCAACAAATGAAGAATGAAATTAAGTTATGTGTTAAAGTTTGCTTGTTAGGTGTTGCTATTTAATATGTTAAGTGTTAAATACTATTTTTGGAGTTTGTGTTAGTTTCTCTAGTGTTTATACTTAAAAAGATTTTCTCATCTGAGACTATTTGGAGTGAGAATTAGGTGTTATATGTATTTGTTCTAATTTGTGAATGAATGTATATGTTTGTTTTTGTGAAAATTTGTGTCTTTTTTAGCCTCAAATTGAATTTGTTATAGTGGAGAATTTTAAGAAAAAGGAGAGTTAAGGGAGAGGAAAATAGACATTTAAGTGTTATGAGACCATTTAAGGATTGTATACTTAGGCTTATAATGCATTTTACTTGAGTTCAACAATATCAAAAAACCGTGCACTGGCGCCTAAGCACCACATTCTAGCGCTTAAGCGTGATGTAACATGAGAGGCAGACACCTAAGCACCACTTATCTGTGCTTAAGCATGGTTCACAAAAATCTGTTTGCGAATGGTTAAAAGTGAAAAATAAACCTAAAAAATCACCATTTTTTGTCTCACCGTCAGCTTCAACCTCTTGAGTTCACAATTTGGAAGTCTAGGGCAAGCCATTTCGTGAAGATTTCTTGGTGGAATTGAGAAAAATTTGCTAGATTCGGATTTCTTGAGGTAAGAGCTTCACTTCTATGTAAAAATTTTGGATTTTCACCATATATTTTGAGTACATTTAGAAGAACCCAAAAATCACTATTCATGGTGAAAAATGAGGAAAAATCTATGGAAATTGCATAGAAAGTGTAGTTTATTCTTATAGGAGTTGAGTTTAGTAGATTAGACTTGATTTTTTAAGTTATTTTGGAATTTTATGAAATTTGTAGAATGACACCAAGAATGAAGAGAATCAAAGGAAAAACCCACTTTGATTCGAACAAGTTTGTGAGTTTGAAAGATCAAGATAGGTACAGTGATGCTCTGCAATCATAAAAAATTATTCAGGAGCGATGTTTCAAAAATCTAGGTGGATCCATAGTAGATCTGATCGTTCGCCGACAATGGGAATGACTCTGCTGTTTTTCTACTGTGGCTTTTATTTCTGTAGTTAAGGAGTTCTATGCTAACCTTCCCGAGCCTGAAGATGATTGAGTCATGGCTAGAGGAAAATTGGTACCTTTTTCATCGGAGGTAATCAATATGTTTTACCATCTACCACCTGATACTTTGTGTTTTTATGTGAACTATAGTCCTACTTAGATGGAGCTAGATGAGATTATCTCTTATTTGACTGTTGGAAGGGACTCTGAAAAAATTACTAATGAAAGAAGAGTCAATTTTTCCACCTCAAAGTTGAGTGCACCTTCGAAGGCATGACATTATTTTATTTCAGCCCGTCTATTACCAACAAATCATCTCAGTGAAGTTACCAGAGAGAGAAACATTGAACTATTGTATTCAGAAAGGGAAGCTCATCAACATTATAGCTTTGATCTATCAAACTATCATCATTTCTGCCACTGCCGTTATTACTGTAGGTTTGGGATTTGCTTCCTTAATCTTTTCATTATGTGAGCAGGCTAGAGTGAGATATGATAGCTGGGAGAAAGTATCGTTATCTCTAAAGTCAATCACAAGTGTTAATGTGAAGTCGTATTTGGAGCATTCTATTTCTGGCCAGAGAGGAGGATTTTCAAGGAGTTATGGAATGACAATGTTTGCTGCTTCTACCTCAGCTGCATCTACCTCTGCTGCATCTGCATCTAGACCATCTACCTTGCAAGCTTCTAGTTCTAGAGATGAGTCTACGGAAATTCAAAGTTAACTATTACAGAGGATGATGAACAATATCAACTATATCGCAGATAAAGTAAGAAATTTAGAAAGCTTTATAGATCATATTGATGGGTATAATAGAAGAAAAAGTGATTATGAAGAGAAATTTCATTCGTCTCTGGAAAACCTCATTAGGGGTAACCAAGGAGTGCAATTTCCTCCATATCCTAGATACCCTGATTATGAGCCTACAAATGTTTGAAATAGCGGTGATTCTGAGGATGATGAGGAGGAGGACTGATTTATCTTTATGTTTGTAATATGTGTTAGATTACGTGGTTTGGACTTGCAACCTTTGCATTTGTGTACCTGTTTAGACTTTATGATGTGGTGGAATTTTGTTTAATTGTTATTGTGATGTTTGTGTTTGTTAGTATTTTGCTTTAAATTCTAGGGTATTAATTGTTGCTGTGTGTTGATTATTGATTGAACTTAATTCTATGTCTTGTGAAAGTTTAAAAATCTTGCTAACTTTAGTTTTAAATTTTAAACTCAGAAAACTGCTACCCTGTATTTTTCTTTTATCTTGTTAGTGTGTTTGTTTTTATGTTGAGATTGGAAATCAAAGTTAGTGTGTTAGTTTGTTTTTATGTTTATACCCACTACTTAGAAGTCTATTGAATCTCTACATGTTGAATCAAAATAAAAATGATAGAAAATTGATCAAAAATTAATTTTACTCATATTCTAAGATTTATACATGTATAATTAGGGTATATAAATTCCTGTAAGCATGTTATGTCAAATTTTCATTCGTGCTTATTTATGTTTGTTGCTAAAATGTTTAATCTTGTTAAAAATTTAAGTTTGGGGGATGAAAAATATTTTCAAAACTTGAATTTTATATGTTCTCAAATGTGCCACAAGTAAATTTGACTGAAAAGAAAAATGATCATGTATATGAAGTTATATTAGGGAAGTAAAATTTGATTATAGAAATAAGTAAGAAAATTTAGTTAAAATTCTGAGAAATAAAGAAAAACTTTTAGTTAAAAATTTTTAGTGTAGAAAATGTTAAATATAGTGTAACTATCTTTAGTCAGAAAAATTGTAATTTTAAAAAAATTAGATATTTAGTCTTTTATTTCTAATACTTAAATTTCTTTTATTAAAAATAATTTTCAAAACTATTATTATATTTTTAAGTAAGAGATTTATATCAGGACTTTGCTTTAGGAAAGGAGAAGTGGAATTCAAAACCATTAAAGAGCTATCCAGATATAGTAATCCTTGCCTGAAAAAGAAAAGAAAAAGAAAAAGAAAAGAAAAGAAAAAGAAAAAGAAAAAGAAAAGAGAAAAAAAAATTAAAGGAGGAGAAGCTTGAGGATTAGTGTTTAATAAAAAATTGGTTCCACATTTGAACTTTTTAAAGTATAAGACTTGAGAAACTCTTAAGCTTAGGGATATAATAAAGTAATTAAAATCATTTTTAATAAAAAATTTTAAGTGGAGATAATAAAAGGACTAAATTCTAAATTTGAAAGATCTTCAAAATTTCTGAATTAGATAAAAACTCATATTTTCATATTTCTTAACATTAAAGATTTCTAAACTTTAAGTTGGTTTTGTTTACTAAATATTTTTTTCTAAATTTAACTATTATATTTCTAAATCTAAATTTTAGTAACTCCTAAAAAAACTCATATACATATCATACTTATTTGGTTTTTAAAGATTGAAGTGTCAGTTGAGGACAAATAACATTTTAAGTTTTGGGGATTTTGATACATATAAAATATATAGTGTTTTTAGACATATTTTTAAACCTATTTTCTGAGATATTGTGCTTTAATGAAAGATATTTGTGTGTTTTTCTTTCAGGTACAAGTAAAAGCTGAAAAATGATAAATGGAGTGAAAAATGATCAAATTTGGAGAAAAAATGTAAAAAATGGTGCAAAAGTGTTTTGGCGCCTAAGCGCCAGATCCGACGCTAACACACTGTTGAAACAGAGAAGGCCACGCCTAAGCGCCAGAAGCCCCGCATTTAAGCACCAGAGGTAGTTATGTGATAGTTTATTTCATTTTTTCAAATTTGTAAGGGACATTTGAGGCACCTATTGGCTAAAGAGGATGGTTATGACCACTATAAACGAAAATATTATTAAAAGACTTATGAAAGGATTCATCCTTGAGAGAATACATCAAATTAAGAAACATTTTGTAGAGTTACCAAGGCATCTCTTGGATATTTATAAAAGAAGAAAGTTTAGACTTTTTGAAGTGTGCTTGAAAGTTATGAAAAGTGTTGGAAAGGGGGAGTTTTAAGGGATAGTTTTGGAGAGATTTTCAGGCATCACAAATTTACATTATCTTTTTTTTAATTTTAATTTTTTTGTGAGAGTAAAGAGCATTGTGAAATAGAAGAGATTCAAAGGAACTTCAAGTGTTTGGTGGAGGATTTGATATAAGTTTTTTACTTTTGTTTTGAACTACTTTTGGCTTTAATCGATACTTCTAGTTGGTTTGACAATGATTTCTACTTTTAAACTAAAGTGTGGTTTTGTTTTTCCCATGGATTCTGAGTAGTTTTCTTTATCTTTCTCCTCCAAAATAATAAGTAGTTAAAAGTGTTGGATGGAAGTTGTGGAGATTATTGATCTTTAATGTTGGAAGAAGTTGGGATGATTTAAATCCACGTACTTTATTTACTTCTTGATTTGGCCTATTCAGATGTTAAAATTTATTGTAAGAACATGTAAGAACCGGGTTGGTATTGTCCCTGTCAACAATTGGAAAGAATCACATGAGGTTGTATGAATGAGAATGTAATTTATATGATTGAGTGTAAATAAATAGGGAAATAAACTTTGAAGGGTGTAGAGTTAGAGTACTTTAATGTGATAGGTTAAAGCCCCCAACTTGGTTTATTGTTTTAGGTTCTGAGAAAAGATGTTAGCCCCCAAGTGGAGGGAATTGAGGGAACTCTAGTGTGAGAGCTAGAATCTTCCCTGCATAGCCGGTCTTCATAACTATTCAAACTTTAAATTAGCCAATGTTCTTTATAACATCTCTAGTAAGAGTAAAAAATATTATTGCTCTATTTGGCACAACGCAATTTGCATACTTCCACAACAGAAATCCTATACTTACTACAGAATCATAATAAGGAGATATATATTTTCATATCAAGTGATTTTCTTTTATATAAACTCAAGTTATCTTTAGAAGTTTTATTATTTTGTCAAAATATCAAAGATACAAAAAAGAATTAAATTTTACTTATTGAGAAAATATCTATAGTTTAAGTAATTGTCATTTTAAAAAGAGAAAGTTTGTGCATATTGCATATTTTCCTTATGGGTTTGATATTCAGGTCTTAATAAAAAAGTCCTATATTACTTGATAACAATACGTTTACTTGCGTAGTATCCCTATATATATATATATATATATATATATATATATATATATATATATATATATTAAAAAGTTAAATTCTTATTTTCTCCAGGTTCAAGTTTTTGGTTCTGTTGCAAAGTAAGATTACATAAGTGAAAAAGATCATTAAGGTCATTGCTATACTGTTGCATATAGACATTCGGGATCAAAAAGCACCCTACAGTCAATTGAAAGAGATTCTGTTGGAGCTTTAGAAATAGAGAGTGGAGATGTGATGAGAAGTGGGATGGGTGATCTTCATTTATCTTTAGCACAAGATAGTGTATTGGTGCTTAAAATTTGTGATTAAGGACTTGAAGAGTGATACACCAAAATAATGTGTTATTTTAAATATAAATTTTATACTTATTTTTGCTGACATTGCACTTTAAAGAAGGGTATTTTCATATTTTTATTGCAGGTATATCAATTTTAGGCATTTGGAACAAAAGTAGCAAAAAGAATCGGTGTCTAAAGATCCAAAGCCCAGAACAATGCAAACTTATGTAACTTGGCGCCTGAAGTGCCAGAGATGACACTTGATGAATTAAGGCAGTTCAGGATGAATTTTAAGCAGATTTTGAAAGCTTCAAATGTTTCAAATGCCCCATGGAGTGATTCAATGCATCTAGACACTTTGGAGGTTCTCTAGTGAAGGGATATGTCTCTTGAATGAATGGACATGTCTGTTGGGTTTCAAAAGGTGTGACTTTTGGGAGATTTAGGAGGAAATTTTGAATTCTTTCTGAGAGGAGACAACCACAACTTAAAAGAGAGGGAGTCTAGGGCTGAAGAGAAGTTTGGTAGAGAAGAGAGAGAGGCAAGTAAGAGAGAAAGTGAAGGACTTGAAGATTTTCTTCAAGGGTTGTAATAGGAGAGGGAAAGTGAGAGATTTCTTCTTCATTATAATTCTAAGAGAGAATTGAGAGTGCTTGTAAATAGGGAAAGTGCTTAAAGAAAACTTCTAATGATTTGCTTGGGAAGGAGTGTGAGATAAGTTATGTATTTTATTTTTTTTGTTTTCTGAACTTATTTTTATATATGAAATCTGTGTTTAGTTATTTCCTTCTCATAAATTTTGAGCAGTCTTTTTTATCCTTCTCCCTACTCTGAGATATGATTTTGTGAAGGATTGATTTTGTTTTAGACAATTTTAAATGCCAATAATTTTTGATGATTTGAACTCCGATCTTCATTTACTTTTCGATCTAGCCTATTGAAATGTTAAAATGTGTTGATAAACATAAGATCAGAAAGGGCTTTGATTTCTACAACATGGCGAGAGTCATATTCAATTCCATAGGTGAGAATGTTATCCATGGGGTTGAGTGCAAATAAATAAAGAAATATTCTTTGTTGGATGCTGAATTGGAGATTTTAAGGTGACATATTAAAATCCCTAATTTGGTCCAGTTGATTTGAAATAAACGTGAGATTGTTAGCCCTCAAGAAAGAGAGAAGTGGGAGCTCTGGAGTGAGAGACGTTATGCTCCCGAGCTAACTAAAAAATTAGGGACAAAACTCTAGATTAGTCAATGTTCTTTATGCACTTGAAAGAGGGTAAAGAATAAAATTGCTCCTATTTGACACAATAAAATTTTATATGTATATATATTTTTAAATGATTTTAATTTCTTCACAATTCATGTACTCAATGTATAGGAGAGGGATGCTTTCTTAAATTTGAACTTTTCATCATAGAAACTTTGTTGAGTTTTTATAACTTCACTTTTGAAGTTTAGCAAATAGTTTAGTTAACTTAGTTCTTTTAACTCATTTTATTTAGCATACACTCAATTACTTTAGATCTAAATTTTGCACTTAATTTTTGTAGTTTAAATTTTGTGTTTTACATTATAATTATCAGAATTTCCAACTTCCCTATGGGATTGATACTTAGAACTCTATTAGAGCCTTTTTTTTACTTGAGCGATACGTATACTTGCATTATTATTACGGGTTTGGCATTTTAAAGATTTTAAAAGATAAAATTATTTTTACTAAATTTATTTTTATTGGGATTGAATTGCATATTTATTATTAGTACTGTCATGTGTGTTTTGTAATATTAAAAAATATTTACAAAAGCAGCACACAACAAACACCGTGCATCAAGTTTTAGGCGTCGTTGCCTGGAAAATAACAGTAAATTAGTTTATAATTTAAAATATTTTATTTAAATTGAAAAACTTATTGTAGTTTAATTTGAATATTTTTATATTTTAGTGTGTTTGTTTATTTTAATCGTTTATTGTGTTTGTTTAGGCGTAATTTTAGATTTGAAAATTTAGTACCTTACAATTTCAAGTTAGAAAGAACAATTAGAAAAAAAAACTTGAATACAAAAAAAAAAATAAATAGATAATTTTAGCAAAATGAATTGCAATTTAAATAATTCTAGAAATTAAAATGAACATCATCAGAGACCTTTAAGAGATTATGATAATCCTACAACAGATGAAATTCATTTGAGTATACAAAACCCTAATGTAGCTGCCAATTCATTTGAGCTTAAACCTGTTATTATCCAAATGATACAAAATAATCAGTTTGGGGGAACACCAACTGAAGATCCTAACTTACTCCTTGCTAGTTTTCTAGAATTATGTGCTAGTTTTCTTTCACCTACAAAAATTTTTGTACTTAACCTTTTTAATAACTTAAAAACTTAAGTTTGGGGGAAAGAGAATTTTCTTTCAAAAAGAAGTAAACTAAACTTTATTTTTCCTCAATTAATTTTATTTTAAAATAATTTTAACATGACCTAGGATATTAAGATTTAACTTTAAATGATTATATTTATGTTTGTAAATATTATGATAAATTTAGGTAAAAGTTTTTAATAATGAAAGTGAATTCTAAAGTTAAAGATATTTTATATGAAAGGATAAGACTATGTTTTTCTATTTAAAGTAAAGGAAATTGTATTTTTGAAGTATTGAGAATCTTAGAGTTTCATGTAAGAAGAACAAAATGAGACTTTATGAAAAATCATCAAAACTAACTTGAATTTAAAAAGTGAAGAAATGTAAAAAGTTTTTACTTTAAGAAGAGGATAGTGAAGTTCAAAATTATTAAAGGCTATCCAGATATAGTAATCCACACTTGTTAAAAAAAATAATAAAAAAAAGTTTGAGGAGATGCTTAATAAAAAATTAGCTTCACTTGAATCAACTTAAGGAAAATGCTTTATTACATTTTCTAAACTTGTATTTGAGTATTAGCACCTTTAATAGTGAAGTTTTCATGATATTCTTTTTCATATAGATGTTCAAAGTATCCTTGATATAACAAATTACAGTTCTTCTTAAAATGAATGCAGATTTAAAAATCTTAGATATGATTACTAAGTATTCTTATACTTATAGTTTTAATATAAGTTATTAAAATTTTTTCTTAAATTAGACTATTTTATTAATTAAATTAAAGTATAGAAGTTTATAAGTTAATCTATATGTTGTGTCAAATTTTTATATAGTAAAAGAGTCACTTGAGGACAAGTAAAATTTAAGTTTAGAGAATTTAGATACACCAAAATAATGTGTTATTTTAAGAATACATTTTACGCTTAGTTTTTGTGATATTACACTTGAAAGAATGGTATTTTCATGTTTTTGTTGTAGGTATATCAATTTTAGGTATTTGGATCAAAAGCAGAAAAAAAGAGGAATTTTGGGGACAAAATAGAGAATTTTGCGATTCTAGCACCTAAGGCCCCAGATTGGCCCTTGAAGTGCCATTTTCCAGAGAGCTAGCGCCTGAAGTGCCTGAATCGGTGCTTGAAGCGCCCGAATTGGTGCTTGAAGCACCCGAATCAGTGCTTGAAGCGCCCGAATAGGTGCCTGAAGCGCTAGAGCCCAGAACATCACGAACTTAAGTAACTTTGCGCCTGAAGCACCATAACTGGGGCCTGAAACGCCATAAATGGCACCTGAAGCACCAGAGACGACACATGATGAATTAAGACAGTTCAAGACAAATTCTGAGTGGATTTTGAAGGCTCCAACTGTTTCAAATCCCCCGTTGAGTGATTCAATGCATCTAAACACTTTGGAAGGTTCTCTAAAGAAGAGATATGTTTCTTGAATAAATGGACGTGTTTCTTGAGATTCAAAAGGTGTGACTTTTGGAGTGAATTATTTTTGAGAGGAGGCAGTCACAAATTAAAAGAGAGGGAGTCTAGAGCTGAAGAGAAGTTTGGTGGAAAAGAGAGAGAGGCAAATAAGATAGAAAGTGAAGGACTTGGAGATTTTCTTCAAGGTTTGTAAGAGGAGAAGGAAAGTGAGAGATTTCTTCTTCCTTACATTTCCAAGAGAGAATTGAGAGTGCTTGTAAAGAGAGAAAGTGCTTAAAGAGAACTTCTAGGAATTTTCTTGTAAAGGAGTGTGAGATAAGTTATGTCTTTTAATTCTCTATTTTATAAACATGTTTTTGTATACGAAATCCATGTTTTATTGTTTCCTTCTCATGAATTCTAATTAGTTTTCTTTATCCTTCTCCCTAGTCTGAGATATGATTTTGTGAAGAATTGATTTTATTTTATAAGTTTTAAATGCCAATAATTTGTGATGATTTGAACTCCTATCTTCATTTACTTTTCGATCTGGCTAATTGAAATGTTAAAATGTCTTGAGAAACATAAGATCCGAAAGGGCTAAGATTTCTGCAACATGGTGAGAGTCGCATTATACTCCATGGGTGAGAATGCATTCCATGAGATTGAGTGCAAATAAATAGAGAAATATACTTTATTAGATGCAAAATTGGAGATTTCAAGTTGACAGATGAAAATCCCCAATTTGGTACAGTTAATTGGAAACTAATGTGAGATTGTTAGCCCTCAAGTGAGGGAGAAGTAAGAGCTTATATATGTATATATATAT
>NEWO01001315.1:32461-48313 GCA_003013225.1 Phalaenopsis aphrodite | reverse complement strand
GGCTACCACTCCAGAGCTGCCACTACTGCCTCACCTGAGGGCTAACAATCTCGCATTAGTTTCCAATCAACTGGACCAAATTGGGGATTTTAATCTATCACCTTAAAATTTCCAATTATGCATCCAACAAAGTATATTTCGCTATTTATTTGCACTCAACCCCATGGATAAAATCCTCTCCATGGAATCAAATGTGATTCTCACTATGTTTTAGAAATCATTGCCCTTTTGGAACATATGTTTCTCAATGCATTTAACTTTTCAATTTGTCAGATCAAAAAGTAAATGAAGATCAGAGTTCAAATCATCACAAAATTTTGACATTTAAAATAGCATAAAATAAATCAATTCATAAAAAAACCATATCTCAAAGTAGGGAGAAGGATAAAGAAGAACACTCAGAATTCATGAGAAGGATACAACAAAACATGAATTCCATATATAAAAACAAGTTTACAAAATAAAGAAATAAAAGAACACAACTTATCTCACACTCCTTCCCAAGCAAATCCCTAGAAGTTCTCTTCAAGCACTTTCCCTCTTTACAAACACTCTCAATTCTCTCTTAGAAGTGTAATGAAGAAGAAATCGCTCACCTTTCTTCTTCTCTTACAATCCTTGAAGAAAATCTCGAAGCCCTTGACTTTCTCTCTCTCTCTCTCTCTTGACTTCTTCAAACTCTCTCCTACACATCTCTCTTATGTCCCATCTTATGCCACCTCTATGACCTAGACTTCCCTCTCTTTTATTAGAGGCTGCCTCCCTCAAAAAAAAATTTAAAATTCCCTCCAAAAGTCAACCCTTTTAAATTTTAGAAGACATCTATTGATCTAAGAGACATATCCCTTCATAAAAGAACCTTTGAAAGTGTCTAGATGCATTGAATAACTTCATTGGGTATTTAAAACAAGTGGCCCATTCGAAATTGGTGAAAAATTCTTCTTGAACAATCTTAATTTGTAAAAAGTCATTTTTGGTGCCTCAAGCGCTAGTTCTGGCGCTTCAGGCGCCAACTTTCTTAAGACTGTGCTGTTCTAAGTTTTAGCGCTTCAGGAATCTGCTTTTTGTAAAATGACACTTCAGGCACCAACTCTCTATAAAGTGGCGCTTTAGGCGCTAGAATCTCAGAATTTGTTGTTTTGGCTCCAAATTTCATCATCCTTTTTGCTACTTTTCCTCCAAATGCCTAAAATTGATATACCTGCCAAAAAAAATATGAAAAAACCCTCCTTTAAAGTGCAATATCACCAAAAATAAGCATAAAATGTATATTTAAAACAACACATTATTTTGGTGTATCAAAATCTCCCAAATTTAAATGTTACTTGTCCATAAGTGACACTTTTACTACATAAATCCATATGTCTCAGGTTAGAGATTAACTTATAAGTTTCTATACTTTAGTTTCATAAATAAAACAATAAAACTTAAGAAAAACTTTTAATAACTTAGATTCAAACTCAAGTCTAAGAATACTTAGTACTCAAATATAAGAATTATGAATCTCTATTCATTTCAAGAAGAATTGTAATTTTTCATATTAAGGATACTTAGAACATTCATATGAAAAAGAAATTCATGAAAAACTTTACTAGTAGTGATGCTAATACTCTAATACAAGTTTAGAAAATGTAATAAAGCATTTTCCTTAAGTTGATTCAAGTGAAGCTAATTTTTGATTAGGCATCTCCTCAAGCTTCTCCTCACACATTTTTTATTTTCGTTTATGTTGACCTCACCTTTGGTTGAGGCCTAGTCTTTCCTCTTTAGTAGCCTGAAGTCTATCCATAGAACTTTCCTATTGACTATTCCTAGAGGACTAGAAATGGAACCCTCACATTATAAATTCTAAACTCTTCTTTGCTCAACTTGAAGTTTCACATATTGGTCCTAACCTCTAGCACTTAGTAGACGGGGTCAATATGGGGAAGCTCAAAGAGAGTCCCCATAGGATTTCTTGGCCTTATGGTTAACCCTGGGTAGTGTAGTCTTTGTCAGTTTCACACACACACTTGCACATTACACTCACAACCTTAAACCCAAACCAACTTAACTTTGGTCCCTTGACCATTTGGGAGACTCATGTAGATGGTCCCCTAGACTAATTAGCCCCAGGCTAGGGTTTAGCTAAGACCATTACATGAAAGGCCCAAATTAGGGAATTCTATTGGTCGATAGCTCAAGTAGGGTGATTGGCACCCTAATTTTACCAAAATACCCTACTTAGCCTTTTATCCCCAAATCTATCCAAATTACCAAACTACCCTTAAAACCCCAAAATTTGTCTAAAATTTCCAAAATCACCCAAATTACCCAAATTTGTTAAAAAAATCATCTGAAACCCTTTAAAACCACCCAAATTGACCAAAACAATCCAAAATTTTCAAAATGACCAAAATACCCCTAATTTTGCCAAAACTACCAAAATACCCTTGATGACCTGAATTGTTACAAAGCCTTCAAAATCAACTCAAATGTCCCTAAAATCAATTTGGACCACTCAATTGAGCTTAATTTGACCAATTTGACCTTTTTGACCAAAAGCTCTAAATTGCCTTTAAAGGCCCAATTTCCCTAATTCACCCCCAATATCCACCAATTTGATCTCAATCTTCCCCAATATCAATTATAAACTTAAATTTATCATTTCTAAGCTTGATTGAAACTAAATCCAAGTCCAATTGACCCACATTTGAATCCAATTTCCAAATAAAAAAGCCTCAAGTTGACCCTAAGCCAAAATTTCACCAAATTGAACCCCCAAAATTTATCCAATTGCCCAATTTTGAATCCTAAAATATTTAAAACACTTCCTCACATCAAATTGAACATTTAATTTGATTTTTTCAAGCCTCAATTTTACTCAAAATCAACTTGAACCAAAACCCCCCAAGTTTGCCCCTAATTCCACCAAATTGAACTCCATAACCCCAAAATTTCCACCCAATTAAAATCCAAAACTCTTCATGAAAATCATCCACATCAAATCAAACCATGAATTGGGCTATAGCCAAACTATAGCCCAACTCACACCTAAGTCTAACCCAACACCACCAAAATTGACCATGAGCTAAAATCCTTCAATTTTAACTTCCAAATTAATTCAAAATCACTCCAAACCTTTTCTAAACTCATTATGACAATCATATACATCATCTTGATCAATCAATTGAGCTTAATGTCATGACTAGCCCAACCTAGCCCAACCTAGCCCAACTTGAACTGAAAATTGACCCATGACCCAAATGTAACCAAACCTAGCCAAATTGGTCAACCTAAGACCTCTACAACCACCAAGTGGACTCTAGTAACCATGATAGACCCATCTAGCCCACCCTATATGAGCCATGGACCAAGGGTCCCCTAAATTAAGGGATTTTTTTCCTAAAAAGACTAGGCCAAGGGTATCCTTGATAAAACCTATAACTAATCCAATTAAATGACTTGAGGGACAGCCCACTGGCTCACTTGACCCCCTTAGCACCTCCTCTGCCCTGAACAGCCACCCTAGTCATCGGAGGAGCCAAAACATAAAGCTACCTACACCCAATCCAAACCCAATTGCACCCATCCAAGCTGCCTCATTCCAATTGGTATTTATCATTCTTCAGCCCTCCACATAAGCTATTGATTGCACCAAATTTGGAGCCCAACCAGCCACCCGTTCCCCCTCTATTTAAACCACCTCCTCCATGACCAAAAAGAGCTAACCAATTTCCTTGGGGAAACTCTACCCAATTTTTTTCAAATACTCTCCAAGAACTCCTAAGCTCATGCCCACCATTTTCCCCCTCTAGATTCCTCTGTGAGAGCTCAATTTTGAGTTCAAAATCTAGGGCAAACCAGGACATATTTCTCCACTCCACAATACCACACCAAAGTTCAACTAAACTTGCACACAGTATCCCCAGAGTAAGAGGATTTTATCCCCAACAAATGCCCTATAACAGAGAGCCTCTAACTTAGCTCTAGACCAACACCTGAAATTGACCTTAGTCGAAATCATACCTAGACAATTCACCACTGCCCAAGAACTCATTTGAAGGTTCTTTGGACTACTTTAAAGCTCTCACCCTAAACCAAGCTTAATTTGATTCTATATGTGTATAGACTGTATTCCATGTCGTTGTAATCATATGGATGTGTTCTTCTTGAGTAGACTAAGGTGTAAGAACCAAAGCCATGTGATTTGGTTGAGTATCAAGAGAGATCTTAATGTTTAAATTTTAATAACTTGTAGGTTAAGTTAATCAGGGATGATGAACGGCTGCCGTCCATTTGTGAGTGTATCGATCTAACGGCTGCGGGGGCGTCAGATGAGTGGATGGAAAGGAACAACAGATTGTGTGGCAGCTGAGTAAGAATGCGACGTCGAATAGCGGAGCGCCGCATGGTTTTTTGGAGCTACCCACGATCCAATTAGCGCCACATGGATAAGTAGATAAATAGGATTTTTTAGATTTATTTAATTCAATAAACTTAGCAAATCCATAAATTTGCACAGAAAAATCATAAAAATAAAATAAAAATACTCTCTTGTTTAGTGAACAGAGGAGAATAATGTGGAAAAAAATAAAAATTTATTTGTTGACTCTCTAATTTTTAATTAATTAAATACTCTCTGTGGTATTTTAATTAATTTTGACTTATGGCTCACCATAACTTGAAATTTTTAGAGTTTGTTTTTCATGACAGAGGAGATGTTATCTAATTTTTCCAAGGTCAGAGAGCATCTCTGTGCTTGTAACTATAATTTTCAAGCTTGCATGACTATTTTGGCTTAATATAATTATATAAATTAAAATATCACTTGAAAAATTATGGGATAAATTTTAGTAGGTTTCATATGATAACTGGGTCTTAAGAATAATATCATGATGGTTTGAATAATTTTGTGCATTTTTATAGTTAATTAAATGTTTATATCTTGTATTAAATTATTTAAATTAAATATTAATAAAAAATAATAAGATCAATTCCTCATTGTTTAGAAAAATCATGTTGACTAACTGTAAAAATATAAAATTTATTTGATTAAGTTTGAGTTCTAAAATTGATTTTATGAGAAAAATTGTATTTTTATACAAAAATATTTATGTTAAATTAAATACACTTAGGAAAATTATGAAAAGTGGATTTCTGAGTTCTTTGTGATCACAGGCACCTAAGAAAAGTAAACATTATTTTTGAGAAAATACTTCAATTTTGAACTATATTTTTAGTTAAAAATAATTAAGAAAAATAAAAAAATCCAAAAATACAAAAATGTTTCAAAATGTGACTAAATTTTTTTATCACTTGGGACTCATTAAAATGTTTTTCCTTATTCTTCTAAGTTAAATATAAATTTTAAAAAGCTAAAAATGTATTTTCCCTAATTTTTCATTAAAATAATTATAATAATTAAAATTTAATTTGAAAAATCATGGAATTTTGTCTATGTGTTTCTATGACCTAAGGGAACCACTAATAATATTTCCATAAAAAAAAGTTTATTTTGATTAATTAAATAAATTAATATTGTAAATCTTATTTTCTAAGTTAAAATAATTATTTAAATTAAATAAAAATTTGAAAACCACATTTTCTCCTCTCATGTCTTAATTGTCCCATAGATAGGGTACCCTAAAATTTTCAAAGTCATTTGAATTATGTTTAATGAGTTATGAATTGGAGAGCCCCAAGGGCAAAATGGTCATTTTAGATTCTTGTGCCTTAATCAAAATTTAGCATCAAACAAAGGAAAAAATGATTAATTTTGATCGTAACAGTACTTTTGGATGATTGAAACATAATGAGTTAAATGGTAGAAACCAATTTGCCACCTTTTCATGATAAGAGTAAAATTATAATTTTCTAAATTATCAATAATTGGAAGTTAATCAAAATTAGATGATTCTGAAGTAATGGGCTTAGGCTAGGAGGATGATAGTTCACTTATTTTAAGACCAAAATTAATGATAATATGATATTTTAATATGGATATGTATCACATCAATTAAAATTTTAATAATTGCACATTCTCCCATTTGAGATTATTAAGGGCTTGATAGTCATCTAGGCTTGATTTTTAAACTTATTTGATGAAATTTAGGAAAAGGCAACATGATAGACAAGGTAAACACCTCTAAACACTACTTGCCCAACTTTAGTGGTGAGTACAAAATCTTTAATGACTTTAATTTTCCTTAGGGGCATTCACCTACAAAACTCTTAAATGAATTGTCAACTGATTAATTGAGTGTCATGTCCTTGGGATAATTAAAATGTCTAGGTTCATCGAGTAACGGGGTAATTTTAACTGACCTTGGATGATTAATGGAACAATATGATAAGTTGAAAGTGAACTCGAAATATTTTAAGAGATCATTAAAGCTGTTCAGGTTCATTCCCTGAATACTTTGGAATCTCTTAGATATTTCGGAGGACAAATTGAACTTGTTATATTTTTTTCAAAAATCATCCACTAAGATCTTTCAGGGCTCAAAAAATCATAGTTTGGGGACTATTAGATACACATTCATCTACTCTTGCAATTTATTTAATTTCTGCAAAATCATATACATGTTGCAAAAGCTAATCTTTCAGCGGGAAAGCTGAGAAGATGACAGGTACGTGATCCCAATTTTCTATACAGATGTAAAATGCGATGTATGTGATTATATGCTTAATTTCCTTAATAGTGATTCCTACTTCGTAATAAAGCCAAAAACTTGATCCAAAGCAAAAACTAGGTAAATTGTTCATTATGAAGCAAAGAAGAATACATATATAATAATAATTAAATATGAGATACTATACAAGTATTATAGAACTTTTTGAGTAAGCCTCGAATATCAAACCCACAAGGAAAACTGACAATATGCACTTTATAAAATAGGAGAAATAGATAACAAAATTTTACTTGGCAAAATATTCATACTTAAACTCAAGATGCTATAATAGGAATGAAAGTTCAATTCCTTTTGTTTTTTTTTACATATGAAAATAAAGTGAACAACTAATTAACTTAACTAAATACTTGCAAGATGAAGGCAATATAAATAAAATATCTTTTTCCTTATCATAAATTAGCAATAAGTATAAAAATTTTATTGTGGAAGTATACTAATTGTGTTGTGCCAAATAGGAGTAATAATATTCTTTACCCTTACTAGAGATGCTATAAAGAACATTGGCTAATCTATAGTTTGAATAATCTTAAAAACTACTTAAGTAGGGAAGATATAGCTCTCACTCTAGAGTTCCCTCTTCTCCCTCCACCTAGGGGCTAACATATTGTATCAAAACCTAAAACTATAAATCAAATTGGGGGGCTTTAGCCTGTCACTCTAAAATCCTCTGATTCTACACCCATGAAAGCTTATTTCTCTATTTATTTGCACTCAACCCCATGAACTACAATCTCATCCATGAAATAAAATGTGATTCTTACCATTTTTTGATTGAGACAATACCATCTCGGATCTTACATTCTCACAACATGTATTAATATCTTAATTAGCCAAATCAAGAAGTAAATGAAGTACAAGGTTTCAAATCATCACAACTTCTTCCAACATTAAAGCCTAATACTTCACATAACTTCTTTTCAACACTTAATCACTTATCATTTTAAGGAAAAATATAAATTAAACTACTCAGAATCTATGGAGAAAACACAACAACACTTGAGTTTGAAAGTAGAAATCATGCACACAAACAAGAAATCTAAGTTAAAACCAAATGTAGTCACAAAGATAAAAACTTAACTCAAATCCTCTCACCAAATGTCTTGAGATTCCTTTGACTTCTCTTCCTTCACTCACAATACAAACTAAAACTAAAAATAAAATAAAAATGTTGCCGGTAGCTGCAGTAGTGATGGACTGCGGTGGCGAAGATAGGCGGCGGTTACTTGGATAGATGATGGTTGTTAGTTGGGATTGACTGGAATTTTTTCTTTGATGATCCAAGTCTTTTTTATAAAAATCTAAAAGGTGCCTTGGTGTCTCTTCAAAATGTGTCCCCATTCCATGAATCTTCTAGAAGTTGCCTCCTTTCAAAAGCTAATTGAATGAATTTTCGTGTCCATGGACTATTTCCTACGTTTTTACTAAGGGTTCCTTAAAACACCTCTTCAAAAATTTTTCCAAATTCAATTAATCATCAAATAAATACTTCCGACGCTTACGTGTGGGGTACCTGGCGCTTAGGCACGACTCTCTCTGTATAAATGACACATAAGTGCCAAGTGCCTCAGTTTTTTTTGCAACTTCTTCATTTTTTCTCCAAATTTGACACTATTTCACTTCTTTTATCATTTTTCATCCATTTGATTGTACTTGAAAGAAAAACACACAAATACCTTTCATTGAAGTGCAATATCTCGAAAATAGGCATTAAAACGTGTATAAAAATTTTATATATATTAGGTGTATCAAAATTCTCCAAACTTAAAATGTTACTTATCCTCAGGTGACCCTTAAATCTTTAAAAACTAAATAAGCAGACAATGTATACGAGTTTCTAAAATTTTGATGTAGAAATATAGTAATCCAATTTAGAAAAAATATTAGTAAATGAGGCCAACTTAGAGTTTAGAAATTTTAATGTTAAGAAATATGAAAATATGAGTTTCTATATAATTCAGAAATATTGTAGATTCTTCAATTATAGAGTTTAAGCATTTTATCATCTCCACTTAAAAAAATTATATTAAGTATAACTTTACTTACCATATTACATCCTTAAGCTTAAGAGTTTCCCAAGTCTTATGCTTTAGAAAGATCAGATGTGGAACCAATTTTTTTATTAGGCACTAATCCTCAAGCTTTTCCTCCCTTTTTCAATTTTTCTTTTCTTTTCCTTTTTCTTTTTCTTTTTCTTTTTTAGGCATGGATTACTATACCTGGATAGGCCTTTAATGATTTTGAATTACACTCTTCCTTTCCTATAACAAAGTCCTGATATAAATGTTTTACTTAAAAATATAATAATAGTTTTGAAAAAAATTTTTAATAAAATAAATTTATGTTTTAAAAATAAAAGTCCAGCTCTTCTACATTTTTCAAAATATAATTTCTCCTACTAAAGATAGTTACACAATATTTAGCATTTTCCACACTAAAAATTTTTAACTTTAGGTTTTTCTTCATTACTATTAATATTAATTAAGTTCTCTTATTCATTTCTATATTCAAAATTTTACTTCCCTAATATAAGTTCATGTACATGATCATCATTATTTATTTGTTTTTTTTTCAAATCAAAATCAAATTTATTTGAAGTATAATTGAGAACAAAAAAAACTTTTTAGTTCTTTAGAAAATTCTTCATCCACCCCAAACTTAAATTTTTTTAAAAAATAAAATATTTTAGCAGCATATATAAATAGGCAGTAATGAAACTAAAAATAACATGCTTGGAGGAATTTTTATATCCTAAATATGCAAGTACAAAAAATTAAAAATAGTAATGAAAATTAAATTGATCAAATTTTAATTTACTTAACATATAGAGAGATTCATTGGACTTCTATGCAGTAGAGTGTAACATAAAAGCAAACAATGCACACTAACAAACATACATAACTACAAAATAAAGAAAAATATCTTGTAGTAAATTGAAAATTTTAAACATGCCGCTTTTAAGTAACAAGTTAGCTATATTCTAAACCTTCTCAAGATCTAGAATTAAATTCAACATAGACTAACTAACTACAATAAACAACACAGTTAACACAATTACTACCACAAAACATAATAACTACTCACAAAAACACAAATACATCACAGTAGTGTCTAACGAAACAAAACACAATAAAAACTGACAATCTCAACAAATACAACTCTAAACACAACAAAAGGTACATAATAACTGCACCATCAATAGTTCATAACAATACATAAACTAAAAATCAAACAAAACTATAGATCTAGCTAATCATCCTCATCCTTTGCATCACTCTCATCACTATGCCAAGTAGTTCCAGGCTCATATGATGGATATCTCAAATATTGAGGAAAAACTACATCTTGGTTTCCTCTCCTGAGTCTCTCCATAGCTGAGTTGTATTCTTCCTCATATTCACTACGTCTCCTCATGTATTAATCTATATGCTCTGCAAACTTTTCTAAATTTAATACATTTTCAGTGGAATAAATGACATTGTTCAATATCTTCTCCAATAGTTGTGATTGAGAATCAGATCCAGAAGTCTGACCCTGTGATGTAGAAGCACGTGAAGTGGAAACTCGAGATGTTGAAGCAGTAGAACTACTATAAAATCCTCCTCTCCAGCCAAAAATGGAGTGATGTGAATAAGATTTCACATTTACACTGGTAATGGGCTTAAGAGGTTGCAAGATCTCTTCCCAGCTATCAAATCTAACTCCAACCTGCTCACATAAAGAAAAGATCAAGGATGAAATCCCAAACATGCAGTAGTCTTGACAATGACAGAACTGGTAATAACATTATGAATTAAAGCTCCAATGTCTATAGGTTTGAACTGCTGGATGAAATAGTTTAAAGTTGCTTGATCACGAGTCACTTCACTAAGATGATTGGTAGGCAGTAGATGAGCAGAAATGAAATAATGTCATGCCTATGCAGTGGCATTCAACTTCAAAGTGGAAAAGTTAACTCTTTTTTCATTTGTAATTTTCCAAAGCCCACTCCCAATAGTCAAAGATGAAATGATCTCGTCTAAATCCTCCTCAGTAGGGCTATAATTTGAATAAATACATAAAGTGCTTGGGGGCAAATGATAAAACTAATTTATTACTGTAGGTGAAAAAGGTATTGTCTTTCCCCTAACCATGACTCCTTCTTCTTCAGCTTCAGGGAGATTTGCATAGAACTCCAACAGTACAGAAATCACTGCAACAACAGAAAAACAACAGAACTGCTCCCACTGGCAACCGTCAATCAAATTTTCTACAGCTCCTCCTAGACTTTTGAAAAAATGCTCATGAATTAACTTTCTCTATTGCAGTGCAACACTCTATCGATCCCGAGCTCTAGCACTAAAAAACTTGCTTGAATCAAATTGAGCCTTTCCTTTTCTCCACTTCATTCTTAGTGTCATTTCTAAACATCACATAAGATTCACAATAAATTCTAAATTCAACTCAAAATCATTAAACTTAACTCCTAAAAGCTTAAACTACCAAATATATGTATTTTCCATAGATTTTTCTCACATTTTCACGATGAATAGTAATTTTTTGGTAGGTCAAGAAAGTGCTCAAAATATATGGTGAAAATTAAAAAAATTTACATAGAAGTGAAGCTTTTACCTCAAGTATATCAAATCTAGCAACTTTTACTCCAAACCACCAAGAAATCTGCACAATAGGAGTGCCCTAACTTCAGAATCGCGAAAGCTCGAGGAAGGGGACGATGTCGAGGTGCAAAAAATGGAGTTTTTTGGACCGAATTGTCATTTAAAACCGTTCACGAATTGATTTTTGTGAAGAGGTGCTTAAGCGCTAATGATTTGGTGCTTAGGCGCCCGTCTCTCGGTTTAGGCAGCACTTAAGTGCAAGGTCTCAGCGCTTAGGCGCCAGTGCACAAATTTTGATTTTTTTGATTTAAGTGAAATGTATTGTTAGCCTAAGTCAACCAACCCCTCTATAATAACTATTTTCTTCCTTTTCAACTCTCCTCTTACTCAAGATTCACCAATCATAACTAATTTGATTCAACAAGAAATAACACAAAATTTCACACAAACAAACACTTATATTCATTCACGAATGTTTACAAACATTTTTACTACATAGATTCTCAATCCATATAGTCTTGGATGAGAAAATTCTTAAACACAAACACTAGACAATCATCTCATTAATAACATACTAAACACACTTAACAGTAACAAAAAAACACTAAACTCATAAACACTAAACCACAAACTTAATTACAATCTGCATTTGGTGGAATGAATCCTGACCTATCATTAGTCTCTCCATCAGCATTTGGAATGTAAATCTGAAAGAACGGATGATGGTTAATAACTCCGGTTGAATCTTCTTCAATCTATTTGTTCTTCAAATACATAGCCTTGCTCGCTTCTTATATAAAACTAGTATGACTAAACTACATCTTAAGTTGCCATCCCATGTGATCCAGATGTGTGTTAACTTCCATCAATTTAGCTTCAATTGAAGCCACATCAGCCTTAATTTTATTGATTTTCTCCGCTATCCCTTCAATATTAATGGCAAGGGAACTGTTGTATAATTCTTACGCACTTTGACTAACAAATTTCTTCCTCATTACTTCTTCCTTTTCTATCAATCACTCTCTCAAGATGACAAATTTTCAAAACTCTCTCTTTTCACTTAGAATATAGGATTAAATGGAAGTGGGGTGAGACTTCTCCTCATATCCTTCTATTTATAGGCTTTAAACCTCCCCTATAAGTCCTTGACACGTTCTAGAACTGCTCTCCCATGTTAAATCCAACTAAATCATGATTAAAACTTCTAGAAAACAAAATTCACTTATATTTTTTAACTATCGCGCTTAAGCGCCGGAAGTTGGAGCTTAAGCACTAGTGCTCAATTTAGCACAAGTCAACTTAACATCCAAATATGCGTTCTAACATGTCTAAGTCATCTTTTAAGGTCTTAGAATAATCACTAACTCATTAAATATTCAAAATATTAGTAATATTTTCTAAATCAAACTCAACAACAAAATAATAAAAGCAAACACACATATAACTTTGGGTTTCCTCCCATAGAGCACTTGGTTTAACGTCGTCAGCCTGACGTAACCAGTGCTTATTCTGGTTCATCCAACATCAAAAAATCATTTAATTTAATTTGGCCACCTAAGAAGTAGGATTTCAGCCTATGACCATTCACTTTGAATATTTTTTCAGTTTTAGGATCTTTGATATCCACAGCTCCATAGGGATAAACTTTTATCACAATAAATAGGCACATCCACCTGGACTTAAGTTTGACCAGAAATAGTCTTAACCTTACATAATAAAACAATACTTGCTACCCTAGCTGAAAATTTTTAGTAAGAATCCTCCAATCATGTCACATCTTCATCTTTTCTTTATAAATCTTAGCACATTCATAGAATTCATTCTATGGTTAATATGATATTTCTTTAATAACTTCTCCATTATTGCATTTTTGAAATGACTTACCCCGTCAGTTATGATTACTCTCGGCATCCCAAATCTACAAAATATATTCGTTCTTAAAAACTTTGCAACACTTTGAGCATCACATCGAGGTAAGGCAACATCTTCTATCCATTTTGATACATAATGTACTACTAACCATATATATAAATTCCAGAAACATGGAATAAATGGTCCCATGAAATCTAATCCCCAAACATCAAATATCTCAACTTCTAGCACATAATTGAGGGGCATCTCATTCCTCCTAGAAATATTGCCTACATGTTGGCATCGATCATCATCTTTAATATAAGCGTTAACATCTCTAAAGATTGTAGGCCTATAAAATACAGATTGTAAAATTTTGTATGTTGTTTTATCAACAACAAAATGTCCCCCAAAATCAGAATTATGATATTTTTGGATAATTTCAAAAGTTTCTTCTAAAGGCACACATCTTCGAATAATAAGATCCTTTCCTTGTTTATATAAAAATGGGTCATCCCAAAAATAAGACTTAGCTTCAAATAAAAATTTCATTTTCTGTTGGTATGCCATTTCAAAGGGTATAATATCACTAGCAATGAAATTCGCAATGTCGCTGATCCCGTACTTAATGCTTATGCACAGTATAACAATAGTTCTTATGGTATTTTTCACTTATATTTCCTTATTTTGCAAAAAAGCCAAAAACTTGATCCTGGAGAAAAATAAGAATTTAACTTTTTAATTTATATATATTTATATTGGGATACTACGCAAGTATACCTATCGTTATCAAGTAATATAGGACTTTTTTATTAAGACCTGAATATCAAACCCAAAGGGAAGATTATGCAATATGCAATTTTTAGAAAGTTTTTCTATTTTTAAAAAGATAATTACTTAAACTAAAAAAGATTTTTGCAAGAATTTAAAATTTAAATATTTTTTGTTATTTTTGATATTTTCACAAACAGTAAAAAGATAACTAAAGTTTTTGTAGAAGAAATGTACTTAATATGATAATATCTTTCTTCTTATCATGAATCAGTAATAAGTATAGGAATTCTGTTATGGAAGGTGTTGTGCCAAATAGAAGCAATAATATTCTTTACCCTTACTAGAGATGCTATAACAAACATTTGCAATTTAAAGTTTGAATAGTTCTGAAGACCTGCTAGGTAGGGAAGATACTAGCTCTCACTCTAAAGTTCCCTCGATTCCCTCCACCTCGGGGCTAACACTCTTGTATCAGAACTTAAAACAATAAACCAAGTTGGGGGCTTTAACCTGTCACTTTAAAGTCTTCTAACTCTACACCCATCAATGAATATTTCCCTATTTATTTGCACTCAATCATATGAACTACATTCTCATTCATACAACCTCATATGATTCTTTCCAATTGTTGACTGAGACAATACCAGCCCGGTTCTTACATGTTCTCACAACAAATTTAACAACTCGATTGGCCAAATCAAGAAGTAAATAAAGTGCATGGATTTAAATCATCACAACTTCTTCCAACATTAAAGATCAATACTCTCCACAACTTCCATCCAAAACTTAACTACTTATCATTTTAAGAAGAAAGGTAAAGAAAACTACTCAGAATCTATGGAGAAAATAAAACCACACTTTAGTTTAAAAGAAGAAATCATTGTCAAACCAACAACAAATCTCGATTAAAACCAAAAGTAGTCTAAAATAAAAAGATAAAAACTTATCTCAAGTCCTCCACCAAACACTTGAAGTTCATTTGAATCTCTTCTCTTTTACAGTCACTCAAAAAAAAATAACAAAAAAGATAAAGTAAATAAAAAATGGTTCCTGAAAATCTCTCCGAACTAACTTCCAAGAGAAGAACTTTCAAAGCTTGCCAATATTTTAAGGACTCTTTTCTAAGTCCTCTCCTCTTTCTTTTATAGTTTTCCAAGAGGTGCTTGGGATCTCTTCAAAATGTGTCTTGATTTGATGTACTTGCCCAAGAAACGCATCCTTTTATGATAATTTTCGACCATGGTGGTTACAACCACCTATTAACCCAATGGGTGCCTTAAAAACCTCTTCAAAATTTGTGAAAACTGATTTTACTCATCTAGTAACTGCCACTGGCGCTTAAGCGCGGGGTCTTGGTATTTAGGCGCGGCCTTCTCTGTTTAGCCGGCGCTTAAGCGTCAGAGCTGGCGCTTAGGGGCCAAAACTCTTTCGCACAATTTTTTACCTTTTTGCTCCAAATTTGATCCTTTTTCACTCCTTTAAGCATTTTTTCCATTTTTACTTATATCTACAAGAAAAACACAAAAATGCCTTCCATTAAAGCATAATATCTAAAAAATTGGTATAAATATGTGTCTAAAAACACTATATATTTTAGGTGTATCAGTGAGCATACCATGGAACATACCACTCATTAACATTGAACAATTCTTCATTTCAAAAATGTTCATTAGTCTCTTTTTCAAAACAGAGTGGGTTTTATAATTCAAGCCTAGACAGATGATTAGCACTTTGATTCTCAGCTCCCCACTTATTTACTATTTCAAAGTCAAATTTTTGCAAAATAGGAACCCATCTTATCAGTCTAGGTTTTGCATCCTTCTTTTCCATTAAATACTTAATAGTAGAATGATTTGTATGCACAACACATTTAGTTTTAATTAAGTATGATTTAGATTTATCAAAAGCATACACTACTGCTAATAACTCTTTCTCAGTTGTGGTATAATTAATTTGAG